>JANHFM010004640.1:91504-102903 GCA_032468115.1 Grayia smithii | reverse complement strand
ACCTCCAGAGGCAGGAAATGACCCATTTGACAACTTCCCATCCCACCGGACATTGTCAAATGGGTCATTTCCTGCCTCTGGAGGTCCTCCGGGGGGGGGGGAGGCCATTTTTGCCTTCTCCAAGCTCTTAAAAAGGCTCCGGGGCTTGGGGAGAGAGAAAAACGGGCCTTCCCCACCATCCCTGAGGCCCTCCAGAGACAGGAAACAATCTGTTTCCTTACTTCCAGTGGGCCCAGAAGGCCTGAAAATCAAGTGGCGCCGGAGCTGAGCTGGCGTGCCCTCCACCTGTGGCACGCGTGCCATAGATTCGTCATCACAGGCCTATACATTCGTCCTGAGAAAAATATCACATTTTCTTTAATATTTCTGTTTTTCTCACCTTTAATTCAACTAATCTCTTCCTGGTAAAAACAGCAATGGCATTGTGAGGTGCGTATATTGTAGTAAAAGAGCTGAGTCATCCTGACAAGGTAGATCTGACAAAGAGACCAATGCCATGTAGGTCAGGACTAATTATTTTTTGTAACACAGGAATAGGATCTTGCAAGCTTGCATGTGCTACCTGTTCCCTCCCTTTGTGGATTTGTCTGAGATGTTTTCTCAAGTTATTTCTTGGCCTGGACTCAGGCCCCCTTTATCTGCCGTAATAGTGACTCTTCCTCCTGTTCTTCGAGGCCATTCTGTCTACCCTCTGCAGTCTATTGGGTGGAAGACTGTTTCATTACAGGTAGTCCTTGACTTACATCCATTCTTTTAGCAACCATTTGAAGTTACAATGGCACTGAAGAAAAGTGACCTAAGATTAGTTCTCGCGCTTATGAGTGTTGCTGCATACCCATAGTCACATGATCAACCTTTGAGTGCTCAGCCAATGGCATGTATTTTCAACAGTTGCAGCTTCTAAGGTCATAGGGTCGCCATTGTGTGATCTTCCTAGCTAGTTTCCGATAAGCAAAGTCAACGAGGGAAACTAGAGTTGCTTCATGACTGCATACTTCACTGCAATGATTCACTTAACAGCTGTGGCAAAAAAGGACCCAAAAATTGGCTGCAATTCACTTAACAACTGTCTTGCTTAGCAACCAAAATTATGGTCCCAACTGTGGTCTAAATCAGGACTTATTACTTGGCGAAAAGAATGGAAATAATGAATACATTGCCTTTTTAATCCATACCCAACCCATATAACTGCTTCTCTGCAAAGCAATATTTCTTCTCATCCTCTTGCATAAAGTCATACTTTATGTGACTTGACATAAATATGGATGACAGTTAAGGTAGTTAATTCAGATAACTAAATTCCTTCTTGCTTTGTTCATAAGCATGTTTGAAATGGGGAATAGGGATCTAAATCCACCAATTTCCCCGGAAGTGACAAGCAAACTTTATTCTGACTTATTGTCTATGTAATTCCCCCAGAAAAGCCATACTTTAAAACAAAAAGAATTTTTTTTAATCTCCAATGTGTTACTGTATTATTTGCTTTAGTGTTTGTCCTAATCTCGTTATGGACATTTTAATGTGTTCATTTATTTTTAATTTCTCCCAGTAGTGCCTGACAACAAAATGGAACTACTGTATACCAACTGTTTATCTTCATTGTACATCATATAAATAAAATAAATATTCCCTGGTATTTCAATGGGTTTGTGGAAATATTTATGAACTGAATGCAGACATATTGAGTCATAGCTGCTCCTAAAATGTTACCAGAATCAATAACCCTCCCACATTCCCTAACAATGTTTTTGTTCTTTCATCATTAGAGCCTACTGTTATAAGATTACAGAATCTTACACTACGCCATAGACTCTCCTCTTTCTCCCTCTGTACTGTAATATAATCTAAATTTATATAGGCATTTTAGGCCATCACATGAAATGTATGACACATACATTGATCTACTTATTTATTTTAATATGCAACCACAAATTGTATGTGCTACCAAATTCAGTTTCATATGAATTGTTTCATCATCTATCTGGCTGCATGATGCCATAGAAGGGCAGATCCTGTGCACCTACTCACAAATGAATTTACATCTGGGGCAGGGGTGGGTTCTACTTACCTTTACTACCAGTTCTCTTCATGCACACACTTTGCGTGTTCGCCGAACGTGCACTCCGCGCATGTGCAGTAACCAATCTACCTGAAAAAAAACTCATAGCAAGCACTATGTGCATGCGCAGAGCAGAAAAATGGAGAAAAAAGTAAGTACGGGCATGCGGGTGGGCCCAGCTCCCGGCCGCAGAGAACCGGTTCAGTGACGTCACACCGTCACCACTACTGGACTGCGCGAACCGGACTGAACCAGGAGCAACCCACCACTGATCTGGGGGAACTGCTCCTGATTTGAGTGTTACGAAAGAATAGGATTCTGCTCAGGGAGAGATAATATTATTTATTTATCTGTTCATTTGAAACATTTTTAACACTTTGTATTTAAGAACTCTGGAAGTTAAGGTTAACTTTTCCAAAAAAAAAACTGGAAAAGTTAAACTAGAGAGTTTTCCAAAAGCATTGTGAAACTGACCATAAAAGATGAAAAGATGAAATTGACTGGATTGCATTATCTCATATATGAAACTAATGTAATATGATTAATTCTTTATCTTTGTTGTTGATTGTTTATTCTTCCATCCAGGAAGTCATAATAGTTCCCTCCTCCAACATTATCGCCTTGACAATAGTTCTATGTTCATTTCTCACTAGCACCTTTTAGCATCTTCTAGAACATTTTTATCAACCTTAGCAACTTTAAGATGCATTTCAACTCCCAAGAATTTCCCAACTTAAAATTGCCAAGGTTGAGAATTGAGACTGCTCTAGAATCATCAAACCACTGTTGTGCCAAAAATGATAGTAATGAAGATACGAATTATATCATTTGGTGATAGCTGGATTGGGTGACAGAGGGCAATTCCCCAATGCAGTCTAAGATGCTTGTCTCCCATGCTGCTCCTGGATGCTTAAATCAAGTTTGGAAATCCCAATCCGTGTTCATTCCAGATTTCAGCCGCTGCTAGGCCTGATCGTTGTTCCCTTACTTCTTGCCCTTCTGATTCATTAGAAAAGGTGAGCCCTGATGTCTGGGTCCTGTTAGGCTCGTCTACCCAGGTCTGCTTTTTCCTTTGCTTTCTCATATATTGAGAAAAAAACAATTTAAATAATTACAAAATACCAGAACTTGTATATCAAAGTTGAATCCCTGTGGGTAAAAGAATTCTATTGTTATTTCAATCATGTTTGGAGCCCTTGGAACAATATTGAAAAGATTCCCTTGATATCTACAAATATTGAATTTATCAGACCTGAACACCCTAATTTTACAAAAAAATATCCTGCTAGAATTCACTGTACTTTTCGACCCTACCTTAATAATTCTTAGGTCCTTGGTTAGGATTTGAATTATTAAATTTCTATCAGATGTAAATCTAACTTTAGATTACCAAACATAATAAAAATAATATCATTGCATCTATATTTCGTACTACTTAAGTGGCATACCTAATCCTCCTATTTTTTCCCGTGTCAACTTTGTCAGATGATTGATGATTGTCCTAAAGTCATTCAACCAGCTTTCAACTGGAACTCACTAGAAAACTAGTTTCTAGTCCACCATCTTAACTACTCCAGATAACTACTCTTAACTACTCTTAAGATAATAAAAATACAAAGAATCTGTGGGTTATTTTTAAAATTTGCTTCAATTTTTAATATGATTTTCAATTTTGGAATCATTCATTTACTTCTTGTACAAAATGCATATATTTTAACATTTTTCAACAGACGTATTTAAGTGTTTTATTGCCTCCTAATCAGCAAAAATAATATCTTTTCTCTGGGGTTTCAGATAAAGCCATGTAAGTACTGGTTTACAAGAATGTAATGTGACTCAGCCAGCCGAGCACAATTAACTGTGGTAGATTTGATTAGAGATACTACTGAGTAAGATGCATAAAATCGTATTAAAAGAATTATTTTGCCTGTGGGGGTTATCTTGCATCAGAGAAGAGTTTTAATCCTAATTGCTGGATATATTGCATGATTGTTTCTGCAGCCATTTACTGTTCATAAATAAAGAGGAACTGTCATAATACATGGTTTTATAGCTGGATTCTGATTTGAAATAATGTTGATGAATGTGCTTTAGGAGACAAGCAGAAAATTACATGGATTCTTTTTCCTGGCCAAAGGAAAAACAACCTTCTGCCTTAATAAATGGAGGGCACAACATCTCCATATGTATCATTATGTGACACTTTATGGAGTGAGCTTAGTCTCATGGATTTACAGCTAAAGGTGAATAAGTTTCTTTCAATTGGGAATATTTTTTGTTACATTATTTGAAAGAGAATTTAAGTATTTTAATTTAAGATTGTGTCAGGCTTCAACTATGAAAACAGTACAGAGATATGATAGAATGCATATGTTGTGATATCTATGTAACTACCACATTCATGTTAATAGTAAAAATGGGAAGACTGTAGGGCAAGAGGAAGAATATAATTTACTTAATGGTGTAAAAAAGCATTAATGTTGGTCCAGTTTTACATGGGCATATCTTTTTCCACCTCTCTGATATAAACATATCTCTTACTTTGAGTATTAGATCACCTAACTAACAGAACAAAATGATATATCAATGTGCATGCAATAATCAAAAATAATGTGCAAGGATTTTTTTTTTAAAAAACTAGATTTTTGGTTTCCTTTTCATCAAGAAGATTCTGTTTGACGGGAAAATCAAATATAGCACTGGATGTGAAATTTTTGCCAATAGTTTTGACAGACATTGGTCCATACTATGGAAATAGTTGTGTGGATTAATTGGCTCACAGCTTTTATTAAGAAAGATGCCAACATTACCTGTGTTATTAACAAAGCTTTGCAACTCTGTCCATACATAAACAAAATAGCATCACTGATCTATTCATTCCTATTGGTCCATAGTTACAGACTGTGAGGTTGTGGTTAAGGCTAGAAACTGGGAGATTGTATAGTCTAGGGCTAGGCCCCTCCTTTGTCATGAAGCCAAGAGGATTACCCATGGATCAGTCTCTCTCTCTTTCTCTCTCTCAGCCCTAGAAAGCAAGCGAGGGCAAACCACTTCTGAAAATCTTGCCAATAAATTTGCAGGGAGTATCCAGGCAGCTGACAGGAGTCAACAATGATTTGAAGGCATGAACAGACAAACAGGCACAGAGTTACAGAACATCTTTTCCTCAAAACTGTAGCAAAACGCTCTTCCATAAGAGACTGAATAAATGCCCTATTCTGATAGAGTATATAGGATGGGATTGCCTCAGATATTTGAATTATTAGTATCTTGCCCCCAGAATATCTTTAGGAAATAAGCAGAAATGGTTGGGACACATAGATAAATGTTTGCATTTATCCCATCATATCTAATACTGCTGGACAAGACATGGAAGAATTCTTTGAAATAAAACCCCTAGCAAGCAAAGCTGTAGTTTTTTAAGCATCAAATTACAAAAACTAAAACAACAAAGCTCCATCTGGAATGCAGCCCCTGAAGTTTTATTTTGATTAATATTTTTCCTGGCTATTTGTAAAATGATCTGCATTTTTCTTCTACTATTGTTGCAGAACGTGGAAAATGGGGGATTATTCAAATAAAAAGTGTATTAATATCTTCATCAAAATTGTAGGAAAAAGGATTTCAAAGTGGTTAACAAGCGCATATGTCTGGAAAATGTTTTCAGAAAATAAATTCTTTGTTTAGAAAAAAAAATTATGGGGTTCTTCAATTCCAAGAATATCTGAACAGAAAATGCAATGGTCAATTAATGGGGAGAATTCAGTTATCCAAATCTAGAGTTATATTGTCATGCTTACCTTTTGTCAAGTATTAAATATTAGAAGCCAACAATTGGCATTCATTTCCCGATTTCGAACAATCTGGTATATACATACAAAGTATTTTTGGTGGGATGGATAGTATTAGTGTCTAAATACACTAGAACTGTTAATTACTACTAGGATATACTTTGTTTCTTTTCTTTTTTCTATTGTACTGTTTCATTTTTAAGCATTTTTATGCATAGTTTTTATGGATTTGCATTATAATTGTGGTCTGCTTTTTTAAATAAAATGAAAAGTAGTGAACAAACTGAGGCAAAATGAAAATGGTAATAAAAACAATAAACGGATATATATAATCCAGTGATAAGAACAATAAGACAGGGCACGTGTTCTTTTAGGAACCATTAAGGAAAGGACAAACATTGATAATATTGGCACTGTCACAGTTTGCTAAACTATGATTTATTAATTCAACGACAGAAGAAACTGTAAACCATGGTCAAAGGTGGTTAGGTTCATAAATTGCATTAAGCCATGAAGTTGATTATTTGGCTTTGACGTACCATAGTTTATGAGCCCAGTAACTGCCTTCTGCAATTGTGTGCTGAATAACAATGATAAACCTAATCAGTAATTAACTCATAATTAATTAATTGAAAATAATATTGTTCTGTGAAAAACAGTGAGATAATAATTTTACAGCAGAAACATCAAAGCTTAGGAATCAATATTAATATAAGGAAGCAAATAATGCATAGTTTATGAATTTGCTAAAGAGACAAGATTTTTCTTAGCGACAGGATAAACTTGGATATTAGAAAAAGCATACCTATTCCTTTAGTCCAAAACAAACAGATTTTAAATTTAAACAAAAGCAATGCCGTTCTGACAGCCACCATTAAATACCACAGGGTTAAATGATCCTGAAGCTAAAGTTCACCTGGAAGCAATATGAACAGCCATGTCCCTTGCCAAATTAAATGTTGCTCTCCAGAAATCTACTAGCAAGCCAATTGCACATTTCTGAACAACACTCACACAGCACCAAAGGGATACATTTCAAATAACAAGTCAAGTATTTTTGGCATTCCATGGAGAACTTGCATTGGGCAGCCAAAGCTCCATCCACAAGGCAGCAGGATTTAAAAGCTATAGTGAGGCACCTGAGGAAAAACTGTTCAAGGCCACAGCCTGGCTAGAGCCCAGCAAATAAAACCTACATTTATATTTACGAAAAATATATGTTAAATGAAATATTTTTCTTGCAAAGCAGCAACTCCCCCACCTACTTTAAATTGCATTTATTGGTAGTCAGAGTATGCAGTTATCATATGATTACATGGCAATTACATGTGATTACATGGCCATATGACTTGAATTTATGGATATAAACATACCAGACTAATTCTTATGGGTGCCAGTCCATATGTGAAAAGTACCTTAGCTACAACTGTTCCTCCATCTGTTCACATCTATGATGGATAGACCTGGTGCATTACACTTTGTAGAATTTTCTTCCCTATAGGGTGCCTTCCAGATGTGTTGAATTAGATATCCCATAATTCCTAGTCAGCATAATACCTCTAGTTTGGTATTTAGCTTGAATTTAATCTCTGTTCTCAGAAGGCCTCCTCCCTCCTTTTAAGAGTTTCGAAATATGGAAAAATTATACTGTACCTGTATGTAATTATACAACTCTTTAAGATAAGGGTGTTGTATGTAAATTCCCAAAAGCTAAGTCCTTTTTAAAAAATCCTTACCTTCCTTACCTCCCCTCCAGGGGTGGGCTTCAAAATTTTTAGCAAGGTTCTCTGCCCAGTTCTATTTGTATTTGTATAGGAAAAGATCTCGATTTACTTATTGTTATTATCAATTCCTGATAAACAGCCTAGAAGACTTTGAGCAAATAGTCACAATATTAATTTCCCCCCTGTAAATAAATAATACATTTTTACTTCATAAATTATGCAGTGACTCAATGGTTAAGATGGTGGGTTTGTCTGCTGGAAAGCCGGCAGCACAGGTTTGAGACCCAAGCGCCACGCGATGGGGTGAGCTGCCCATCTTTACTCTAGGTGAAGACTGCTAGAGTGCCAACCTAGCAGTTTGAAAGCATACAAATGTGATTAAATAAATAGGTACCACTTCAGTGGGAAGGTAACAACGTTCTGTGACATCATGGTGGCCATGTGAATGCAGTCATGTGAATGCATTGACAGTGCTGGGTCAATGGCCTTCAAAAGGAAATGAGCACTCCCCTTCCTCCCCCCAGTCGGCAAAGATTAGCAGAGTAAAATTTGCAGGGATTCCTTTATCTTTTACTTGATAAATAACTATTTTTCTGGGCCCTCAAGTCAGTGGTGAAATCCCAATTTTTTTACTACCGGTTCTGGGGGCGTGGCTTTGTGGGCGTGGCTTCATGGGGTGGCAAAATCTCCATTCCCACCCCTCTCCAGAGGAAGGATACTGCAAAATCCCCATTCCCTCCCCACTCCTGGGGGAAGGATATTGCAAAATTTCCATTCCCACCCCACTCTGGGACCAACCAGAGGTGGGATTTACCAGTTCTCCAAACTACTCAAAATTTCTGCTACCAGTTCTCCAGAACCTGTCAGAACCTGCTGGGTTTCACCCCTGCCTCACCCCAAAAACTAGGTAGGATGCCTGCTGAAATACATGGGGTTGTACTTTCAGGTTGCCCTATCTGGGCCACAAAAGTCCAGATAACAATTCTATTTTTCAGCCTCATATGGTAACTCCAATGGTGTTTAATTTCAAATACTATAGAAATGTTTAATGAAAAATGTTTTCTGCTATACATCAGATAAGGATTGTATTTGCTAACATAGGCTCATATAAATACATGCCTCTTTTTCATATTCCATAATTGCCTAGAATGAAAGTATGCAAATTAATTCTCTTTAAGTTTGCCAAGATGTGAAGACTGGTTATGGCTAAGTAAGTTTGGTGAATAATAAACAATGCTTCAGAAGTTCAACACTCATTTGGTTAGAACTTACAAAAAAAAAAAAAAAAGCACCTTAACCTAATTTGTTTTTAATTAATTTGTATCCCACCTTTCCATGCAAAGTTGCCCTCTCAGGCTACAAGTTCAGGTACAAACTAAAATATTAGGAAGCCATGCAACTAACACACAATTGCCATAAAAAGGGCAGGGCAGGGCAGTGACTCAGCAGTTAAGCTGAGCAGACCCAGTTAAGCTGGGTTTGTTGGCTGGAAAGCTGGCAGCCTTGGTTTGAGACCAAGCAGAGCTGGCTGGGGAATTCTGGGAGTTGAAGTCCACACATCTTCCAGTGGCCAAGGTTGAGAAACACTGATCTAAGGGTACAAGGTTATGAAAGGCTGAGCTATAAATATATAAACATTGACAGAGATACGCATCACAAATGTTATCCTAGAAGCAATAGAATACATCGTTATTTCAAGACCTGATCTTAAACAGGGAATTTTATACTGGAGCCCTTCTAGTACCTCCAGTCATTGCAGTCAATTGAATAAAAGCTCACACCTCAGGTCACAAGCAGGCCACAAGCTATCTGGGGTTCAGAAACCCAGGCTTCTATACTGCCCCTAATCTTGGGGGGAGGGAATTAATTTAGACCTTAAATTTATCAAAATAAATATTTACAACATCCTTCAGACACAACAAAATGCTGGTTGAAAAGAAAAATATCCATAAAGGAGAATATTTGTAGCTCCGGGTTGAAATAAGATTGTCCTTGGAGCTTGGTTGTTTTCATGCAGATGTTTCATTCAAACTAGGTAACATCATCAGTGGAAAAGACAAAATATTCTCTGCTGTTATTTCTACTCTGCTGGTTTGGATTCCTCAGTCTCCAACTCTGAGCTCATCAAAAAATTAAAAAGATGGTCCAGCCCAGAATTAATACTTCAGGATTTATTGGAGAGGAAGGGATTACAAGAGAGTAAGTAGGCACACAATGGGAAGTACACATCAAAAGGAATGTGCTAGAGCCTGCTATTTGCCTAGCCAACTGCTTAGGAGACAAAAATAAAAAAGTCTTTACTGTGAAATTGATTAAGGTCTGGTTAATTTCAGGCAACAGCTGCCAGCTGGAGAGTTCTAATCAACTAATTAAGGTCACAGAGCTGGGTTTTTAACTTGCAGTTAGCACTTTTTAGGGACAGGCTGCTCCTTGGAGAAAAACAGCTCAATAAGAGATAGCTTGTTGAGGCCATTTCTCTGCTGGGGCAGAGATGGGTGGAGAAAAAAATGAGTCAGGCACAGGGCAATGTGTGCTAACTGTAATGGTGAACATGTGAAAGAGAAGCTGTGAAGGTCGTAAATGCAGGCAGTGATCCAAAATTACTTTCATCAACATCATAACTGCAAATGTTTGCTCTCCAAGTCAGTTGTTAAACAAGGACTACCTGTAGTTTCATTAATAAAGGTTTTCAATCATAGATTTCACAGAGCAACTGCAAAGGCTGCTATAAGCTTTGTAGCACCTTGAAAAGTGGTTACCTAGTAATATTTCTTGGGCCCTTGAAGGTTGAATTTAGAATAATTCCATATTTGTAATCCAAGGCTACAGAGGTGGCAACAAGCATCTGATTAACACTCATTAATTAATTAATGAAGTTGGCATGTCAAATTAGCTTAAATAGTTTCCTTGGAGAATCAGATTCTTTTGGCCTTACAACTCAAAACAATCTGCCTGCTCTCGGATTTTCTCTGTCAACTTGAAGGATAGCAATGTATTATTTGATTCATTGCACAGACAACCAGATGTTTAGATTGGATTTGGCATTTTTGCTCACCTATCAAGTCTTTCCCAGGGATCTGAAATAGGCAGACGTTGTTTGAAACTTGTTAAAGGTATATTATCGTAAAGGTATAGTGAGGACTGTAAGTAGTTCCAACCAAAACTGCCTTTTGCAATTAACTGATCTTGAATTTTGTCAATGCCAATGGTATTCAAATAATGCTCCAGATGTTTCAGGATTGCATCAAGATGCCTATTATTATCAGTACTGTCTTTGCTTTCTTTTGCCACAGTCAATCTATTTCTATTTGCAGACCTCTGTATTTTGTGGGTTCCCCCCCCCAGTTCTTTCTTTTCTATTCTGCTGTATTTTTATTTAAATTTATATGCCACCTGACTCTCAGCTTGCAGTTTATTTAAAACATAAAAACAAGACAATATAAGTAATAGAGATCACAGAATAACAATAAAATGGAAACAAAAGAAAGTAATCTAAGTTAAAAAGAGGTTTCAGTCATTTTCACCAAAGATCTGGGTGAAGAACCATGTCTTTAAGGTAAAGGTAAAAGGTAAAGGTTCCCCTCGCACATATGTGCTAGACGTTCCCAACTCTAGGGGGTGGTGCTCATCTCCATTTCAAAGCCGAAGAGCCAACGCTGTCTGAAGACATCTCTGTGGTCATGTGGCTAGCATGACTCAACGCCAAAGGCGCACGGAACCACCAAAGATGTTCCCTATTTTTCTACTTGCATTTTTACGTGCTTTTGAACTGCTAGGTTGGCAGAAGCTGGGACAAGGAACAGGAGCTCACCCCATTACGGAGCA
>JANHFM010004640.1:61166-72938 GCA_032468115.1 Grayia smithii | reverse complement strand
CTCACAAGCCGCTAAAACGCCCCCCGGTTCAGATCGGAGCTCAGCGGACTGACGCCATCTTGCGCATGCGCAAATCTTGATTCACATCTTTGTTCTTCCAAATAAATATCCTGGAAATGTCCACTTCTGCTCTTAAGCTTTCCTGAAGTGCAGCACAGAGAATGAGGCCTACAAAATTTTGGAACAAGGATACATTTTAATGTCTTGATAGTATGTTTGTACTATTCAGTCTGGTTGGCTATAATTTAAACTAAACTTTCTCAATCTGGTGCCCTTCAGATGTTTTAGACTACAGATATGGATAGGCTGGGGTTAAAGGGAATTTTAGACTCAGAGATCTGGAGGGCATAGGGTAGGGAAGAACAGCTTAAATCTTTTTTTCCTAATGAATTCCTGTCTTGTTATTCCTACTCTTCCCTAAGAGGAGATAGGTTTGCAGTCCAAAGTCACCATTCATCATCTTGTCTCAGGGGATTTTCTGCAGAGCCTCTGGCCATAAAATGATGGAAGGTGGTGTCATGAATATTGTCCAATTAATTGTCTAATGAAAACCATGCACCATTCTCTACCTTTGTGGGTCAGCAAAACTAAAGACAGTGTAACTGCATGCAGCATAATTATCTTTGTTATTCTTCTGGAAGGATTGTCTATGCCAGAGGTATCAAACTTGTGGCCCACGGGCCAAATGCATCACGGGCTGGCTCTGTCCCCACCCAGTTTAGCAAAGGGGGAAAAAGTACTGATATATCACGTGATGCTGCCATGACAATACAAGTTTGACACCTCCAGTCTATGCAATGAACCAAAGAATTGCTTCCTATCTGAGTAATTTTCACCTTAAAATAAAAAGTCATTTGATTATTACTAAATATTCACTGAAATCCATAAATTGTTTTGCACAGCACAGATCAACTAGGAAATAATGTAAGAGTTCGCTGTGATAAATCATATGATCCTTAAATAATTTTTTAAAATATATTTGTATCCACCTTTATTTTTACAAATAATTCAAGGCGGTGAACATGTCCAACACACCAGGGGTGGGTTCTACTTACTTTTACCACCGGTTCTCTTCATGCACGCGCTTTTGTGCTCCACACATGCGTACTAAATACTCAACAGCTCAAAAAAAGCGCTCTGCACATGGGCAGAGCAGTTTAGCCCAGCTGATGGGCGCTTTTTAGTTGATTGCTGCGCCTCAGCTGGGCTAAACAGCTCAAAAAAAAAGGAGAAAAATAGGTACGGGCGGGCGGGTGGACCCAGCTCCCAGCTGCAGAGAACCGGTTCGGTGATGTCACACTGTCACTGCTACCAGCTCACGTGAACCGGGCCGAACCGGGAGCTACCCATCACTGCAACACACCTTCCTCTTATTTTCCCCACAACAATAATCTATATGGTGATTGGGCTGAGAGTGACTGGTTCAAGCTTAACCAGCTGGCTTTCATGGCTAAAGCAGGATATGATGCCCTGATGGCACAGTGATTAGAATGCAGAATTATGGGCTACTTCTGCTGACTGCCAACTGCCAGTTGACTCAGCCTTCCAACATTGTGAGGTTGGTAAAATGAGGAGCATATTGCCCCCAGATTGTTGGGGGCAATATGCTGACTCTGTAAACCGCTTAGAGAGGGCGGCAAAGCACTGTGAAGCAGTATATAAGTCTACGTGCTATTGCTATTGATCTCATGATCTCCCGCTTTCTAGCCTGGGGCCTTAACCACTAGACCAAAATGGCTATTAATATCTGAATAGTATATTTATATTCATATATAATTTCTGTTATATATTTATACATGAATAATGGAATTATTCATCAACCATATGAGTAAATGCATATTTCTTAGCCAGCTTACCAAAGTCAAATATAAAACGGTTATATAAAGTAAAGGGCTTTTAGTTGGTGCATAAAACACATTATGGTTTTGATTAAAATTATTTCGCATTTTGACATGGAATACTTATATTTCAACCTACCGCTGTGTTATATCAGGGATCCTGAAGTGTGTGGGGTTTCGGGTTTTTTGTAGGGAGGGTGGGTGAGGCAGAGACAGCCAATATTAAATTATCAATTAAATGTGAAAAAGAAGTAAATGGCAATGAAAAGAGAAAGGTAATGAATAGCATGAAAAGATTGTTTGCTTTTAAGCAATAGCTCTTTATCTACTTCTCTTTAACCACACTTTGAGCACAGCTTATTTAGGTGTGATATTCTTAGTAGAGTTCTGAAGGAACTAAGAAAAAGGGTTGAGTTCTAGAAAAAGTAGACTTCGCTTTCTCTAACATTAACGTAAAGATTTTCCTGATGGTTAGCTAATATTATCCAACAGATCTTGAGCCAGCAGAAAATTACTAGCCTAAAACTTGCTGTTTCCACTGGTAATCTTTATCTGTCACATATGCAAGGGTATTACAGTACAAGCCCTTAACAGTGAACGAGGCACATTAAGAACAAGATTGGGTGGATTCCCCCTGCTTTGTTTCACTGCCTTCCCACCAAACAGGCAGCTGGAAAACCTCCACCAATTACTCTTCTACATGCAAGATGCAACTGGGCTTGGGGAAGGAGACGAGTTTTGACAGTGACTAGACTGGCTGTTTTAATAATCTTTCAAAACTTGTTCTGGTTTTGCAGTTTTTTTTGTTGACGCACTCAAAAGAAGCTCCATTATTAGGTAACTGGGCTCCTTTTAAATATAGGCTTAACATGCTCCAGAAATGTTCAAGAGCAAAAAAAAATAGCTGACAGGCACAGGTGGGGTTCAATAAGGAGCAAGAAGAGAATCTCTGCTCTTTCTGTTTCTGCTGCTTAGTTGTTGTTTAAGCTAATCTAGGCTGACAACCTGGGGGAGAGGAATCAAAGAGATTTTGAAAGAATAATGCCCAGAGACAGCTTGGATGGGTTATATATCCCTGTACCAATCTAAAATGGCTGATGGAAACCATGCTGGTCTCAGTTACCAAGGGTAACTTTCTCTGTGGGAGCACCGACCCTGTGGAATGACCTACCCGTGGAACTTCGGACCGTCCCAGACCTTCACTCCTTCCGCCGCGACCTGAAGACGTGGCTTTTTTACCAAGCAGGCTATGGTTGACCATTTTAAAATTATTTTTGTAATAGTTTTTAAATTGTTAAATTCTTAACTTTTATTATTGCTCCTTTTAATTCTTTTAATTCTTGTAGTGTTTTATGTTGTTTGTCTATATTGTATATGTTTTTATATTTTCTATGTTTTTATTGTGAGCTGCCCTGAGTCCTTTGGGAGAAGGGCGGCATAGAAATTAGATTAAATAAATCAATAAATAACTGAGGAATGGCTGACAGAGTGCAGTTACTGATATCCAAGGAAAGCTTATGTTGGCATAAGGCAGGGCTGTCAAACTTGCAGCCCGCAGGCCGTATGTGTCATGCACTGCCCAGGCCCAGGCCCCGGCCCAGGCCCAGGCCCAGTTTAGCAAAGGAGAAAAAAGTCCCGATACATCAGGTGACACCACTCTGACAACATGAATTTGACATCCCTGGCATAGGGGAAAAACACCAATTTAACAATGGTAGAACTATGGATGATTTAAGGCTGGGGATCAAGTGACAGAAATGTCACAAGGACACAGCTACAAGAAGTTGGTAGGTGTTTATACCACAGTTACTTGCATGTGAAGAAAGGTTTTCAGTTTATTACTGTGTAAAGGGCCAACATTTATCATCTCTGCCCATTCTTAGAAGATGATTTCTAAATATCTTTGCCCTATTCTCCCTTGGCCTCTGCCCTGTTTTGAACCAACAGTAAAGCAGGTGGGAACATGACTGTCCCTTACTTCTTTAAACATCTATATCAGCATTTCTTAACTTTGGCAACTTTAAGAGAAGTGGATTTCAACTCCCTGCCAACTATGCTGGTTAGGGAATTCAGGAAGTTGAAGTTCACCTATCTTAAAGTTGCCAAGGTTGAGAATTGCTAATCTATATTATTTGCAAAATAATCCAATCTACCCCATGGTTTGTTTTTTTTTAAATATTGACATTATTTATAGAAAACAAGATATTTAACCAAAAGCACACCCAAATATCATACATAGCCTTATCTATATCTCTTGACCCAATTAAAGATTTAAATGGGAAATATAACTGGAAAGAAGAAAGTGAAGCAAGTATCAAGAAATGTAGATATATTAAAAAATGTGCTAACAGCATGCTATTTAATGTTGTTTTTTGACTGCACGTTCTAGAAGATCCTCATTCAAAATTTCAAAGACTATTATTGGATCAATGCTTCTTTCACTAAGGAACAATTTATCTTAAGTCCCATTGCAGTCCATAAACCTGTCATTTTGAGTATGTTGTTGTAACCTCCTGTTTTTGATGGAATGTGCTGAGGATCAAATCAAAAGCTGACCATTTTTAAGGCTGAGTCAAGGACAAGGATAATTTATTGCTTTAAGTCTTGCCAGAATAGGGTAAGGATAGGACAAAACCATAACATATTGATTAAAGTTACTCCAGATGTAGTCGATCTCCAGCAAGATCTGTAAATTCAGGTTGATGTTATTGGTCAAAGGTCCAGTGAACATGCAAGGCAATTTTTTCAAATTATGAATAATATAGGTCCAATGAGAATTAGCTTTTCTACTTAAGCTGTGGAAAGATTTGTTCAGCACTCTATATAGGGCTGGTTATTTATTAATTTCAAGATGGAGAAAGCATCAGGAATTTCCAATGCAAACTTAACCTCAGGACCAAGTTTAGCACCGGAGCTCAAATACTTCCAGAATGCTAAAGAAGCTAAGTTAAATTCCAATTTACAATCCACAATTGTATTTAAGACAATTGCCTCCTATTATTTATTTCTTCAAACTGGTGTGCTTCAATTGTTTTGGTACTATAACTCTCTGAATTCCTAATTAGCAATTACAATTTTATACTGAAATAGTAGTCTATCATATGATAGAGCAGGAGTGTCAAACTGGCAGCCTGCAGGCTGGATGCGTAACATGCAGGCCACGCCCACCTCAGCTCTGTGAAGGGATACATCCAGTGACAGCAATGTGACCTGGAGAGTTTGACACAAACTCTGTGATAAATAAATACACTTTTGTGATAAATACACTTTTGATTCATCGCTGATAAGTTTTCTGCAGAACTTTTGAACTTGCTCCTAATTTTATAGTGTGATGATTTATCCTAATAAAGGTATATCTTTCTCTGGGCAAATATTTTTATCCCCAAGAAACCTATTAAATACTTCTTTGGTACCAACTCCAATCTATTTTACCCTGAAGTTAAAAGCAAAAGAAGATAAAATTGGTGAAAATTAAAGTATCACCAGTTCCAATAAAATGCATGTAAGCATATATTTAACTGTTTGGGATGATACCAATGGGCTAACAGTGCATAAGTATCTTAGATCACGCTCCTTATTTCAGGGGTGTTCAAACTTGGCAACTTTTAAGACTTGTGGACTTCAACTCCCAGAATTTCTCAGCCAGCAAAGCTGCCTTATTTCATGCCAGGAAACTTCAAAACCCGTATTAGAAAATAAGCCATATGAGAAAGCTTGCCTTTGCCATGTATTTCAAACCAGCCTTCTTCCTTTTGTGCATACAATGTCTCCCGAGTGGTTTACTGCTGTGAAAACAGTCAGGTTCTCACAACATCAGCATTCTCATTTGATGAGCTCAAGTAGAAGCAGTTGCTATTTTGTTCAAATAGTTTTCTCTATCCAGTAAAGTGGCAAGGGAAATAATCAAAAGAATACAAAACACAGAAAGGTATTATCTTAATTGCAAGATCACCTGATATATTTCTCTAGCGAGAGATTCCTTTCCAAAGAATAGCATTTTCTTAAAGGCAACATAACAGATTGCCTCAAACTTGCAGTGCAGCCAAAAATATTAGACTTCTGGTCAGTGCAGGTCCTGGAAAATTGTACTTTCCGATTCCATTATAGCTACTCTGAAAGACTATCTGGCCCTGCCAAAGATGAAACCATTCCCACAGACCCCCCTCCCCCAACACACTTCTAGTATGTATTTGCTGACTTGACAGAAAGGTAGAAAGTTCACATTTATTGAGTTCATCTGTGTTTTGTTTGGGCTTTGCTTTCTTCTCCTTGGAAATCAGGTCCATTCATACAACATGCTTAACCTGGTTAAAGTCATAGCAGTTGCTGTACCCACAATACACTACATTTTGTTACTTTCAAAATGTTAGTTTTTCTGCAGCTTATCCTGCTAGGTCAGGGGTGTCAAACTCATGTAATCACGGTGGTGTCATGTGACGTATTGGGACATTTCCCCCCTTTGCTAAACTGGGCATGGGTGTGGCCAGCATGTGATGCATCCAGCCCATGGCCTGGGAGTTTGACAGCCCTGTGCTAGGTGAACCTGAAGGTTATATGTAAAACACTTAAACCTGACAACTGATTTTCTGGATTTGTTGAGTAACCTAACTAAGTGGACTTGATTTACTCAGGATTCTAAGACACAAAAAAGTCAAGATCAACCATATTTAGCATGTGCAGTAAATGAGCCTGCTACCTCTTTTAATCGTTCCAGCTAAATATATTGTATGAATGAAGTCACTAATTATAAGAAAGAACTATACATACAGTACACCAAGTGCAACATATCTTGTTAATGTTCTGTCCCATTGGATTGGGATAGGAAGCCTGTTGTGAGATTTAGATTTAGAAGCCTACTTGTAAGCTGGGAATTATGGGGAATCAAAGCTATTCACATCTGTAAGGCACTAGGTTTTGGAAGGTTACAATTATGCAATGTAAAAGCTCCAGTACTGTTCTTGATTTAATGCCCAATATAATTGCCTTCATGTATCACATGCATCAGAAATCTCATTAGGTAGAATTCCTTAATCGTTCCAACTCTGGCAAAATCTTAATGACTAACACTGCAGCGGTAACAAATGTTATGGGAAAATAGGCCACCCTATCTTTGTTAAAATGGAATGAAGATCGTGAAGATAAATAATAAAAACAGATAACTTTGTATCAGATTTTAAAGAAATAATATATGTATGCGCCTACTTTAATAACTTTATGTGAGGATTAATCCCTAGAAGAGAGATCTCATGTAGTTCAATAACAGAACCATGTTTAGACATCCACTTCCATGTGTATACAGATCTATGTATTGTATAGTTGATGTAACAGAAGGACACAAGAGCTCCATATATTAATTGAAAAACTCAAGAGAATAGGGAAATCTGAACTGAAATAAAAATGAAGATACTATTTTAATTAAAACACTAATGTGCGCAGCTCATGACACAGAGATTCATTCTGTTCATATATCATACTTAACAAGGTTAAAGTCATAGCAATTGCTGAACAGTGCTACTACTACTAGTTAGAACTATAATGATACCTAGCCACATTTTGAATTAGCCCATTCTTTCATAATTGTAAAGCAGTCACAAACACGATTTTACATATTTATTCTTTATTGTATTGCACAAAGTATCTACGCAACTCAGGGCCATCACAATAGTCCCTGAATACCAATTGCTCTAGCACAACCTCTTCTGAGCATTGCAACTAGTTGGTGCTTCCTTCTAAAATGTAAAAGAATCCATCACAAAATTTTAAACATTTGTCAATATTAATAACCGAGAGGACAAAGTTAAAAGATCAAAATATGGATTTTATGTGAATGCACACAAATATACAGTTTATACTCAGATTCTCAAAAAAAAAAAATGAAAGAAACAACAGTTCTCTGGTGCAATCACAAGAGTTTCTGTTTGTAGAAGTTGTTAAAAGTGTAATGTGCATAGAAATAGATTTCAGCTCATAAAATAATGCAGCTTTAACTTCACTTTATTTCTTCAGATTGTCTAGTACTGAAAATGTATTGGCGTAAGGGCTTGCACAGGAATCGCCCTTAACTTCAGTGGCACCAGTTTGTATTGGCTACACATTCTTAATAGTTGAACAGAAAAAGCCATTCCCATTTCAGCTTAGAACTATACATTAATACTAAACAATAACAGTGCAGCCAGAATGAAAAAACAACATTGCTAATATAATAACAACAATAGTTATAGTAGTACTAGTAAAAAGAATTTCATCATTCTGGGGAGTTACAAATAATTTTGAACTAATTATTTTTATTTCATAAAACTTCTGCCTGGCATATACGGAATATTTGAGAATTAAACACTTTCTGATTTTCCAAATAAGCTCAAATATTACATTGACATCTCTTGTTTTAATGAAACATTTTAATACAGCTGAAAATTGTGTCATTAAAATACGTACTCATTTGAAAACATTTGCCATGCTAAAAAATATGTAAAAAAATAGTTTAAAGTCATTTGTTTTTAGAAAACATGTCAATTGCAAAAAGAACCAATTTCTTTATATACACACAAAAGGGCACAATCCATCCAAAGGTAAGCCTATTTCTTTTCCATTTATTCTCAATAGCTGAGATTTAAATATTTACTTAATTTTGCTCATTCAAATCAGTTGAGGTTTGACACCTTTTTATGAATAAGCAAAAACACTGTGAGACTACTGCAAAAAATCAGCAATGCATTCGACTGCAACTTTAATCGCTTGATATTGGATGGATGGTGTCTGCACATTTCAAATATATTTATTTGAAGAAAACTGAGAGGGCACAAAGCAGCAAGTTCTATGATTTGTTTTTGTCCATTACACTGAGTACTTCATCCAAAAGTGAGGGTCCGAGGTCAAGCTGCAAAGAAAGGAGGGGTTCTGCCAGATCTGACAGAGGATCGTCTGATTTAGGCTGCATCTTGGTTTGATCACATGACAGATGGGGGTTGTCAAGGTACTCCTCTGTTTGCCATTTGGTGTATTGTTCTGAATGGTTAGTTGAATGGCTGTCTGTTCCATTAGTATAATATGATGCTGGCGCTTTCTGCTTCCATGTGATGTCATCTTTGTATATTTTCCCATTCTCCAAGTGTTTGCTCTTCTCCTGCAACTTTTCTTCCATTACGGGCTCACAACTATGCCTGGGATTCCTCAGGGGTCCCAACGAGTCCCGCTTTGAATTAAATGTCACTGGTGACAACAAGGGCAACATAAGGGCTTGAGAACCACCGATGGCAGGAAGCGATATGGCATTTTTAAGGACAGGAGAAGGAGTTTCAATAAACACTGAGTCAGAAGTGCTGTTTGCCCTTAGGAATTCATTGCATCCTTCATATTGGCTGGCTGCTGTTTCTCCCTCATTTCCAGGTAGAAGCTCATAATTTCCTTTCAGAAAAGAAATGTCTCCAAACACATCATGTTGTCCTTCTTTACCAATGTGAATTGTGTGGCGGAAGTCACCCAAGGGTGGACTGATCATATCCGGAGACAAAATGTCCCTCAACTTGAATTTCTTTCCTTTCTTATTATTGTCAGCTTTCAAGTAGATGGGTGTTTTGGCTGGCATCTTTTGACAATACGTGGAAAGAGAAGACGTTGTCTTCTTTGTTAAAAAAAAAAAAGGAGGGGGGTCAAAATACTCTAGATGTACAAAATCTTTTTCTCCAACCAATTCTTTTGTGTTAGTACAAATCTATGCTACATTATTGATTGCAGTATCATTTATAAAAACATTCATATAACTACCACTGATTCCGTCTCACAAACAAAATTTTTGAAGCTGAGTTTTTATGTATAGTATGTTTCTTTAAGATGACTGAGAAAGCTAGAATGTGGTGTTGTTTTCTCTCCCAATCCTGTAAAAGAAAAGAAAAAAAGCTTAGTGTTTACTCTCTATAATACATTCAATCTCTATTGCAGAAACAATGAATAGTACTTTTAATAGTTCTGGCCTGATTACCTCTGTGAAATAGCTTTTCTTTGTTAAGCAAGATAAAAGAAATAATCTAAGTATGAGCTAACTAGCCTTTTTTCTAACTTGGCTCCTTAAGACACAATTGCCAAACACAATTATCTTAATAAATTTACTACTGTGGTTTCATTTTTCTTGTTCTACCTTGGAATAGAATTCTTATCTTCAGTGGTCAAACTTAAAGACATTCCGTTTAAACATCTATGCCAAAAAGGACCTTCACGTTTATTATCCTTTGAAACACAACGTTGAAATATGTTTCTATTTGAGGTTTTAAAGGTCAAAGCCAAAACTGTTTAAATAAATGCATACAAATCTTTTGCCTCATCCAGGTGATTAGTTCAAATACTGGCCTAACTTCCTATTTGTATAATATGGCAAATTCTGTTTCAAATAATACTTCATGCAGGGAGTTTAATGAATTGGGATATCTGCGTGTGGTAGGTGTGTATACACATCAACATAAAGATGCAGAAAGCTCAGGTTGCAAGTGAAGATTAAATATACATATTGAAATCATAATCTTAGTATTAAATCTGTATTTTCTAACCTTATTGACATGTTTTGTTCCTGTCCAAATTTGCTTTTAGTGGCTGGCTTCCAATTTTAGGGCAAAACAATTTAACAAAATGAAACCATGATTAAATTATCAGTTAAAAGCCACCCATTGAAATCTAGCCTTGTTAAAGTAACCAGTTTGCTTCCTCAACAAACAAATGGATTTTAAGCTGTGAAAGCAGATTTCAATGAAGGATTCAAATTAACTTCCTGTTCTGAATTTCAATATTTCATAAGGAAGGACACACACTAAGTAATAGTTATTCTAATACATACAAAAATATAATAAATACATAATAAATAGAAGAGAAGCACTTTTTTTAAAAAAAAGAAAAAAAATTACTAGAAATATACAAAAATATAGTCCAATTATATAACAATAGAAAAAAGGAAATAACTGAATATTCTAAATCAGAAATCCTTAAATTGTACAACACTCCACACCTTTAAAATTAAAAGACAATTCTTTAAAAATGTTGCTCTTGACAGAATTTATTGTAAATAACTCATTTTAAAATATTAGAAGCATAAGAAAAAATATATATGCTGAAACTAAGAGTAACCTAACATGGGGATAAGAAAAAAAAAAAAGAAACTTTGCAGGATTGAGTGAAGCCAAGTGCCTTCAAGAAGGAACTGTATCGTGAAAAGCAAGGGAACAGAAAAAATTCCCAATGTTTAAATGAGGAAAAGATCCAAGTGGCTTTCACAACAAGCTATCATGATAACCCGAGAGAGGATGAAAGGCTTGAGCAATGTGATAGAGGCAATGACTGGAAACAGGCTTTTATCTTCAAGCAAGAAAGAATAAGAAAAGATATGTAAATCAAGAATGTCAATAACCAGAGGAATATACTGGTAACCAGAAAACGGAAATGAGAGCTCTTTTAAGAGAAATCACAGGAAAATATAGGTAGAGCAGGAATGCTCTCAAGAATAATCATGGTCTGATAGAACAAATGAGATTGAAGAAAAGGAGAAGTTGGAACAGATAAATATGTATGTACTAAAAATGCAAATAGGAGATTAAGGAGGAATGCAACAAAAATTTAGATAAGATTATGGAGGATAAGGTTATTTCTGTAACAGCAAAGCTGGACCAGTTAGGCAATAGTCTTTCTAGTAGTAATATGTGAAACACGAATACTGTGAAAAATAAGGGAAGAAACAGAAATCTTTAAATTATGGATTTAGCATCAATTCTAAAAATAACAAACTTTAAGAAGAATCAATCAATCATGCAAAGGTTCGTCATGATATTTAAGATTGCTTGGAGTGGTTTGTTAAGGTTTGTTAAAAGTGTGCCTGCACTCTTCATGTTCTCAGATCTGATTGTATTATTGTATTATTATTCCTGTAGTTGAAAAGCAGTAAAAAAAAAACACC
>JANHFM010004640.1:38425-49045 GCA_032468115.1 Grayia smithii | reverse complement strand
GCATTTTTTACGTGCTTTCGAACTGCTAGGTTGGCAGAAGCTGGGACAAGTAACGGGAGCTCACCCCATTACGTGGCGTTAGGTTTTCGAACCACTGAACTTGCCAACCTTTCAATCGACAAGCTCAGCATCTTAACCACTGAGCCACCACATCCTTCTTGTGTACAGGCACGAGCAATAAATTAGCTTAAGTAGAACTTAACATATGATCCTGATTCTTCACACCTGTCAGTGGCTAATGGAATTATAAAAAGCTGAAACCTTTTAAAAACAAATTCTTTAGTTGACTGGTGAAAAGTATTTACTTTTCTTTTTAGTAGTTCACTACTAAAATAATGAAAGCATGGCAATAAATATGGCAATGAACAGCGGAAAACATCTTGGCAAGGTTCATGTACAATGTTTGTTGCATGAAACCAGCTAATTATGACTTAAGGAAACTAATGTACGTAATAGGAGAATCCAGTTAAAGCATCACTTCAGGAAAAATCTGATGTAAATTACCTTTTCTGAAAGACTTATAGCCTGCTCAATTCAATGGCAATAATTATTGCATTCTCAATCGCCATAGTCCAATCTATTGTTGAAAGTTGATGCGTGAAAGTTGATTTTTTTTAAAAAAGTAACCAACTGCATACACTGCCAAGTGTAAATAAAATAAATCAATATGTTTCCACTAGAAATTAGAATTTTCTTTTGACAACTAATATATACTTCAGTTGATATACTTAGGATAGATTTTATGGAGAACTTCAGTATGTGAAGTAAAGTTGATTCTCAAGGAGACAATTTAGTGACTGTATCAACCAAACTGAGGCTATTTACTATTACTCTATCATATATAACCAAGACAAAATATCAGGTCATAAAAGATTCTTCACATTTCCTAAGATTGTTTTCACTTCCCATTAGGGTGTTTACTAGGTTCCTCACTATCTTGCGAAAACAGAAAGGCCTGCTTTTGTTCCTGCAACAGTCTCCAAATAGGCAATATTTCCTCATTCTGTCATATTGTTTTGTGCTGATTTATAGACAAACTCGAAAATGTTATGCTGCTGGATCCAATCTCTTTTTGAGTGAGGAATTGCAACTGCCTAATAAGGCCTGAATCTTTTTCTGCTTCTCCTATGATTTCAGTTTTTGTCTGAAGTAACTAAGGAGTGGGGCTGTTCCCCTGTTCTGCTTGGGCTGGGACCCTGCTTATTACTTAGTTTATTTGTCAAATTTTAAAACTCTGGGAGATGTACAATTAAAACATTAAAAACAGTATATAAAATTTAAAAGAGGCAAGGAATGTCTCTGTATGTCCCAAGCAAGGCGACAGAGACATGTTTTCATGTCTATCCACACACTCAGGAGAGTGGGCAGCTGCCTCACCTTTGGGGGGAGAGTGTTCCACAGAGAGGAACCAGAATTACGACAGATTATATGAACATTTTCAGCACTTATATTAGAAAAACTGTCTCAATATTAACTGTTTGCAGTATACATTATTAGGAATGGTCTGCTTTTAGTTAGGACAGCTGGGGAATTCTGGGAGTTGAAGTCCACACATCTTCCAGTGGCCAAGGTTGAGAAACACTGAGTTAGGAGCTGAGCAAAAAAAAACCCCAACAACATTTGAGAAATCAACCCATCTTTAATCATTGTTCCCTTTCTAATTTATTGAACATTTCAGACCAAACCTTTTTTTACACACACTTATAAACATTATACCGTAACAGAATTGTTTTCCTCTGGCTCAGCCTTGACTGAGGCAAAATGATGGCTAACATACTATAGGGTAGATTTGGAGAAATTGTTAAGTTCTTCAGCGAGCGCTAAAAATAGAACAATACTATTTGTGACAATGTGTATTCTCTTAAAACATTTAATTGTTGCTAATTTTACATGAAATGAAGATGTTGATTGCAGGTAATCTAAACCCTCAGTGTAATGGTTCTGTGTTCGTCATTCCTTTAGATGGCAGTGTGTATTATTTCACTGAAATTTAAAGCTTGGTAAGCCCAGAGCCATGCAGTTGAGCGCTTTATGACAAAGAAGTTAAAGGAATGCAAAATGAGGATAAGGTGATTACAGAGAATCTGAATGAATTCTTTGTTTCGTTCTCAACAATGTCTTCTATTCTCAGAGTATTGTGCTGTTTCCCCCCACCTCACATTCTGAAGCAGACAGGAAATCATACTACCTTAAATCTTGTTGAGGCCACGGTGTGTAATGGCTGTGAGAATAAACTTGAGGAAGAACCACAGCCAAGGCAATGGTCAGATAAGAGAAACCTCAACCCAAGGCAGAAATGTAATCTGAGAAAGCATCTCAGGCTGGAACCTTCCTCAGGATAAAGGCAGAGATGAGAGAGTGGCACATTCAAAACCGCAACGTTCTGTTAACTGTAACTCTATAATAAAAGTCATTTTAGTCTATTTAGTATAGTTTGGGGGTCTAGTCTGATCAAATGGCTGATGGACAGTGTCCCTTTGTCCTGCAATAGGAACCAATCTGTGTTGCACTGCTGTCCCATGCAGCTTTAATAAGTCACATCCTGAGGACTTCAACTGTTGATTCCCTGGCTGAAATTTGAGCCCCATCCAATTTCATCCTACCTCTAAGGCACTGGTGAAATTCATTTTTTTTTCCTACCGGTTCGGTGGGCATGGCTTGGTGGGTGTGGCATGGTTGGCATGGCAGGGGAAGGATACTGCAAAATCTCCAGTCCCACCCCACTCCAGGGGAAGGATACTGCAAAATCTCCATTCCCACCCCACTTTGGGACCAGCCAGAGGTGGTATTTGCCGTTCTCCGAACTACTCAAAATTTCCACTACCGGCTCTCCAGAACCTGTCAGAACCTGCTGGATTTCACCCCTGAAGGGAGGCAAATGACAAAATGAGCATTGCAGCATTTTTGTATGTGCACTGTAACATTGCATGGATATACGTAAGGGCTGAGTTTGCCTTGGGACATTGCAGTGCTTTTTTTAACCATCCTGGAAAAAAAAAAAAGGATTCTGCAGATGCCTCTGCAATATGACCTTATGCTTTGTATTGATTGGTGGATTAGTTACTGCATTTTTTTTTTATCAACAGCAACCTCTGGAGACTTTTGAAGGATAACTTCAGAACCACGTGGGTTGTAGTGAAAGCAGGCAAAGGAGGTGAGGTTAACCGTTCAGTCTAAGCAGCTCAGGAACAGTTGTAGCTGGTGCACTTGGCGGATTAGTGCGAAAGTATTCCTTGCCATAGCTTGTTATAGCTGTTGAGTCTAGTGACAGCTGAGGATTGGTAAATATTCCAAGGCTACAGATTTGCTTTCTTGTGGAAAGGCAACCTATCTAAAACAGGTTTAACTTTAACCCCTAAGTGACATTTCCTATTCACCAATAGTTTCTATGTTTGCCTGGATTTAATCAATCCACAGATGATGAATATATTGCCACTGCTTTTAAAGCATTCTTTTAAAATAAAAAATAAACACTTTTTGTAAAATTAATACATAGTTGACAATGTTTAGTAACAATGTTTTATTTATTTATTTTCTTCCAGGAAATTCAGGCATATATCAATGTCTTTTCCTGTTTTCTACCACACAGTATTTGATCCTTCCAATAGCCCAATGCAGCACATTAGACTGAAAAAGAGTGACTGGTCCCAGATGACCTTTGTGAATAAGTAATTGCTCATAATAATGCATTTGGTTTTAAACCACTGCTTGAGTTACATGGAGCAAGATCAGCGCTCACTATAATTTGAGCACAGACTTAATAATAAGTTCTTTCCCACCTAAATATTGCATTATGTTTTAAATATTGCATTATGTTTTCACAGGAAGGTGTTGCATCTTTGAAAGACAGAAATGTCACCCTTTAAATATTGTTAAAACTTACAAAACATTTCAAAACTGTGTTGGGTATCTCTAACCACTGGCCTTCCTCTTATCCTACTAATCTAGGCTAATGAAAAGAGACACAAATGGAGCAGATGTTTTAAGTATACATATTTATGCTTTTATATAAATGAATGGAAATATGTTCTCATGAACATAAGTGCTGCTTCCATTCACGGAAGTGTCTGAGATCCAGTGAAAACTTCTAATGGGAGAAAAAGAAAAAATCTGCAACCATTTTGCTTTTCCATTTCTCCATTCCACAAAGAAGTCAACCAAAGGAACACAAGCAAGAAGGGGGGTGCTGGAAGTGGGGTGGAAGAAGAAGGTCTTTATTACCTTTTTGCAGGCTGGAGAAATAACCAAATAAAATAGAATGAAAATAGTTACTCTGACCATTGACTCTGACATATATTCAAGGTTTTGGGGGAAAAAACCCAAATCAGTTGATTGAAATTTTTAAATTATTTTATAAAGGGGAGTTATGTAATGTGTTTTCAAAAAATGTTGCAACATCCTAAAGAAAGTAGTAATAATGCTTTTCTAAACCTGGTGTTTATATATATGTTGTCGAGACCTAGCAGCTCGACACCTCTGCGGATGCTGCCAGCGAGAGGGATGTATGAGGGACTCGCCGTTGGAGCTTTGCAACTACACTGAGACTTCGGCTAGGGGTTTCATGGGTGTTGGTGACGGGCATACCTCGGGTGAAGTGTAGGCACAGGGCGGAATCGTGGTAGAGGAGGCGGCCGGGATATTCTTTGTGCGACATGTACATGCGGCACTACTGTATGATGTCAGAACCATCTTATTGGTTGCAGGATGCGCACCGGATTTAATTGTTAATGGTTTCGAGCGGCTGCGGCCAAGTAAACCAGTTACCAAGATCGATCAGTTGTGGTCTGTTTATTTTGTGCGTGGACCGAGTCGAGCTGACATATGTTGTATTACATTTCCTAACATCTCCAGTCTAGCATTCCCTTTTGGGGGACCATGAGTCTCCCAAATGTGTGCAATTTTAAGTTTAAAGTATTAGTATTTACAGTTCTTGGAAAATAAATGTTGGTCATCTATTCTAAATCTTAGAAGACCAAGATGTCAATGTGCCAAGTTATCAGTCTGAAGTACAGTAGTGTTTTCAAATATGGGCTGCAAAAAATTCAGACACCACTAGATGGTAGCAAAAATTTCTGTATCTCTGCCCTTCTGCCATCTCTTGACCACATAGATTTTTACATCTCAAATCTGGCACTCTTGAGATATCAATTATATCTTCTCAGTAACATGTATAGTATCTGTTCCTGCCATGGGACATATATAACTATTACTAAAACACCATTTCATGAGTAGTAGCCTAGATTTAAACAAACATGACTAGATATACCAGTGATGGTGAACCTCCCAAAAAGGAGCACTTTGCGCGCTCGTCAGGACTGCGACCAGGAAGAGGAGCTGCCCAGGGGGCATGCACACACTGGATAAGGTACTTCCGGTTTCCGGCCTCCGGTTACTGCCACACATGCACATGTGTATGCACCAATCAGCTGGCCAGCGCGCATGCTCATACCGGAAAATGGAAAACCAGCTCTTCCGCTTTCCTGCATTGCCACACGCACAAAGGCCAGCTGATCGTCGTGTGCGCATGCACGTCAGAAACCCAAAACAGGAACAGGTGACGCTGTGCATGCCAGGTGACATGGCTCCGCGTGCCACTTCGGGCATGTGTGCCATAGGTTCGCCATCACTGAGATAGACACATCCTGTTAGGGCATGATTTGCTTAACCCTGATTTCTTGCACCCCACATATAACACTGTACACAGAACAGTACACACGAACACAGTGTTCATATAACACTGTAAGACAAAACCAAGCCACATTTCTTATTCCTCATACTGCTTTTCAGACATGCCATATAAAATTATTTTTATTATAAAATAATGCAGAGAAATTATGTTCAGTGACTATTCATTCAGTTAGTCTCTGAATGTGAGGGTATAAAGCAAATTAGTCACATTAATGGAATCCAAAACAGACAAGTTGTTCACTTAACCACCTCCAGGCATACTTCAAATATGTTGGTGAGGCAGTATAAAATGGTTTTCATCTCCATCCCAAATCCTGTAAACTTTGCCTTGTTTTTGTGTAATGTTTCCAAGTAGAGCTTTTATGCCTATAGCTGAAATCCAGAATTTACATGCCATACATGTCACAAGATAAAATTACAAACTACTGGTCTCAATCCCTCAACAGTGTTGCTGATAGTTGTGGATACAAGAGTTCTGCCTTCTTTTCCCATTGTATAGCTAATGTTCGCAAGAAACTAAAATTTGGTCATGGGTTTCTGGGGGAGAGAGAGGAAATTAAGATGTGTTTGTGAGTGAAACACAGAGAATATAAAAAGGCATGTGTTCGTGGATGTACGTGGGAGCTATACTCCAACCTTGTAGCCTATTTGGTGATCAAAGCCACAAATATATCCAAACCTTGTAAAATTAAGCTACAGGTTCCCAAACTGTAAGCCATGACCCCTGAGAGATTCTGAGCAAATTCAGTGGGTGGGGGAAATACAGCTGCCAGAGCCAATAGGGAAATGTGCTTCATCATTGCTCAGCTGTTGGCTCAGCTGTCCTTCCACCCACATAGATGATGCTGAATGATTGCTTCTTCCTCAGTTAAGTTGGGATAGAAACAGTCTCAGCAACATCACCCAGGAAAGGTTAGTAGGGAGGCTAAGCCTGCTTCCATCCAAGGATGAGACTGCGCGTAAGCCCACGTTGTCATGTATACACACCATTCCCACATTGCTTGGACTTGTGCATTTGGTCATACAATATCCTAGGGCAGGGGTCTGCAAACTTAAACACTTAAAGAGCCATTTGGACCTGTTTCCCACAGAAAACACCAGGAGCCACAAAATCTGGGTGAGTGTGGCCCACCCAGTTACATGACTCCCCTAGCCACACCTACCCAACCGGTCATTAGGACAGAGAACTGGTTGTTTAAAAACACCGGGAACCACAAAAACCTTTTGACATCTCTCTCCCTCTCTCTCTCCCCTTCTCTGTGTCTCTCTCTTTATGCCTCTCTCTCCCCACCATCGCTATATCTCTCTCTGTATCTTTCCCTCTGTGTCTGTATCTCTCTCTCCCCTCTGTATCTCTCTCCTTCCTCTTTATCTCTGTGTGTGTGTGTGTGTGTGTGTGTCTGTCTGTCTGTGTGTGTGTGTGTGTGTCTCCCTCCCCCTCTTTCTTTGTCTGTCTCTGTGTCTCTTCTCTCTCAGAAAGCCAGAGCTGTGCCAATACGGCGAGCTCTCCTTGGGGTTCTTTGCTACTCTGTTTCTTTCTTCTTGGCAACATTTCGGAAATCCAGGCTGGCTGAGGAACAAGTAAGCTGTGGTGGAGGCTTCCCTGAAAATGACCCTTTTCCTCCTCCCCCTCTCGTGACCCCCTGGCTGGCTGTGGTGGGGCCGGTAGGGTGCGCACAAGTGGGGAGACCCTCAAGTGAGTGGCCAGGTTTGGCCAAAGAGCAGCAAAGGCACATGGGGCAGGCAGACTGACCAGCTGATAGGTGAGCACCTTTGGTGAGGGTGCTCTGGCTTTCTCTGAGGCTGACCCATGGAGTGGGCATGCTGGTTTGGCCCCTTTTTCCCTGGGGGTTCAGCCCCCTTTTCCTGCTGCCCTGAGCTTGTTAAAGCCACAGCTCGGTGCTATGGGCCCATCCCCCTTTCTGTCACCCCTCCTCCCGGATCCCATTTCCATCCCACCAGCCCTTGTGTTAGCGAGGCTAGTGTCGGTCGCAGCCAGGTCGGGCCAATATCTCACGGCAGAGAGCAGGTTGTGCATCTCCCCAAATGACCAAGACACGCCCAGCACCAACAAGAGCCGGAAGAAGCGTCAGAAAGAAATGAGATGCTGGATAATCAACCCCATCCGCTTCTCCATTCCCCACTGTCGCCCTTACCTTCTCAGTCCAGGCGAGGAGTGACTGGGAGGGGAGGATAAGGGGTGGGGCCAGCCAGTGGTGTGATCACCCAATAGGGAGCCACAGCAGGAGGACAAAAGAGCCGCATGCGGCTCTGGAGCTGCAGGTTGCCGACACCCATCCTAGGGATATAATGGCTGAATAGCAAATGATAAATCTGAGAGGGCAGTGAGTAGTTAATGGAGGGGGTTATGCATTTCTTTGTTAAAGTAATTTTTCCACATCTTATGCAACAGAAGTCCAGAATAGGATGAGGATGATGACAACACACAAGAAGGTTGTATAAAAAGAAACAGGCACTGGAAAGTCCCCTCCTCCTTGCATTTAACAGAGTCCTGAAGAAGGATTAATGGAAAAAGGGAAATGTGTGTGTGTGAAGAAAGATGTGAACATTTAGAGAATGAGTTTATTTTTTTCTTCTTCATCATCATCACTGTATTATTATGTAGTCATTATTATTTAAATATTAGAATTGCTATTGTTGGTATTGTTAGTGTGCTTTCTAATGTGACACCAATGAAAATGTTATACAGTACATTGGAAAAAAAAATTCTAAACACTTTAGCCCCTCTCAGCTGGCCCTCTCCAGACCATTTGTCTTTTGGCACAGCTCTCATATTACCATCCCCAATGGGCAGCCACGTTGATTTTCTTCCAACTCTTATATCCCTAAATAGAGAAACTGTTCATGTTGTTATTTCAGTTACCCCAAATGGGAGGGGTGGCTGTCCTGAGCCTGCCCTTTTTTTGGAATGAGGATTCTGTAAATATGCACCCAGTTTGGGGAAGATATACCTCCAGTTCTTGTTGCAGCTGGAATTAGGAAAGTGGATGTTGCCCAAGACTTTCGTCTGTGATCTCTCCTCCCTTGTCAACTCTTCCTTTTAGGAGGGGATCACCTTAAATTGACTAGGGCTGTGCTGATTCCTATGTGGTATCCAGTGTATTGGTAAGTTGTATTCATGGGAAAAGGGGGCTCCATATAAATTCATTTATTATTTTAGGGGGAATCATGGCACCATAAAATCTGAGAGTAACTTGGTTAAGTGAACAGAATAAAATTACACATCATACAACATTCCATTCCCACTAGAAGATTGTAGTTTAAAGACTCTACTGCTGTTCTGAGTACAATTACTGTGAATAGGAGCCATGAACACAGTGAGATTAATTTGTAAGCAAACATGCATTTGATTGGCCTGTATGTCAATGTTAAAAGCTGATTAAACAAAAAATACCATGGCAAATGGGAATTTTCCCAGGCATTTTAATGAAGTGACAATGCAGACAAATGTGAGAAATCTTTTTTAGTTTTTTTTTAAGAAAGAAATATTTTTTTTAAAAAAAATCCTCACCCCATATTGTTTTCTTAAAAATTCATTTCATTTTTAATATTCAGTACATAGTAATGTTTGACTTCTAATATAGTACTAAAAAGCAATAAGGTATTTCCAATTATGTAAATATTTGATCTTGAATATATCACATCAGGCAATTAGGTATAACTAGTAATTTTGGTAGATTCCCAAATGCAAAAGGATTTTCCTTTACTTTCAAGACAAAATAAACTAGGAGGCCAAAAACACTGAGTATTTTCAGGAATTGTCATTGATAACTGATGAAGCACCAAATTGTTTTGGCATGTAATTCATGTAGCTAATCTTTTCAGGACTAGATTTATGTTATTTAACTGACTCAACTTACCATGGTAAACTAAGAAAAAGTTCTTGTCTTGTTTTGTTTCGTTTTTGCATGCTTGTTTTGTTGACTACCCACTATGACTGCTGGAAACAGGCTGAATGAAAGCATATGATTTAAACAGTTTTAATGCATTTTAAATTAGCTGAGGTTAAGTGAGTTGAAATTAAATCTCTTCCAGTGACCTCTGTGGATCTGTTATTTATGTTAATGTCCACTCTCCTATATATTTAGCTCAAAAATATATTTGAGCTTTTTACATTTTTCAAGGAGACTCATTAATTTCATCAGATAGTATCCTGCAAGGTAGAGATTGAGACACAATAAACTACTACATCAAGAATTTCTTCTAAGGCACTTAGAAATAAACCACAGAACATTGCAAGAACGTTATTCATGTTTTGGAATTTATAATCCGTTAGGATTTCCTTGCCTTTGGTGCCATGAGATAGAAAGTGGGATATGTGTTTAATAAAATAAGTGAAAGTTTAATAAGATACATTTGTGATCATTTATCTATTCTATTGTAGCTATGCTCAAATTAGAGTTAAGATTAGCTCAGCTTTGGCAAATAACACTATACAGATAAACCTCTGCTTCTTTTACAAACCATTTAACCATTTATTTAAAGAGTTCACTGACTCATTTGAAATCAGGCAAAACTTTTTGTGAACATCATTCCTCAGACAGCACTACAATTCAAGAACCAGCTTTTTTATTAACACTGTGCACAATAATCTAGAATCACTGGAGAAAACACTTAGAAAATGATCTTGATGTTTGGGCATATTTCTGAAAGAATAAGTTTTACCTTTCTGCATGTTCATCACCCTTTGGCAGTATGGCAGTATAAATATTTGCCATATAAACAACCTTCTGTTCTATATTACAAGTTCCTAGGAAAAAAGTCTACCTTCTGGAAATCTTGGCTATTTGTTTTAGCAGATTTATTTATTTATTTTATTTGTCGCATTTATATGCCGCACCCCTCTCCCGAAAGACTCGGGGCGGCTCACAGAATAAAAAAAACATAACAATCAATTAAAAAAAAAATTAA
>JANHFM010004640.1:0-11323 GCA_032468115.1 Grayia smithii | reverse complement strand
CATGTGTATATAAAGTAAATACAAATTTCACACACACACACACACACACACACACACACACACACACACACTCAAAACTAATTCCCATGGAGTTTGTTAACATGAAATCCATATAAATGCAGCCTTGGTTTCATTTCAATTCCAAATTCTTGGGGTCTTCTTAGAATTAAATCTCTATATTCTTGCTATTCAAAATGGAAAAATAAGAATCCTTTTTCCTTCCTGAGTATTTGGTTAAGGAATTAAATGTTTGATGACTGATTTGATTCCACGTTTGTAAAAGAAATATGGGCAGTCCCACACAAAATTTCCATTCCTCAATCCCTCAAAATAGTTTGAAAATAATCAATGATTTTTCTCAACTTCAACAACCCCAAACACTGAAAACAGGGAGCCAAGAATGCAATTTAACCAATGCTCCACCCTGTGCTGCCACAGTTTCTACAATAACTATAATCCATTCATTGCCAATCCACGCAACAGAGAAATTGGGGGTTCATAGCTATCATCCATTTCCTTCCTTCACATTGAATATATTTTGTCTAACAAAAACCAACTCATTCCTGTAAGAGAGCTGAAAAATCCAGATTTTTATTTAGCAATGTCTCGGAAATCTACAAATGCTAGACACAATGCAATCCTGACAGACTAAATTGCTAGTTCATTCTGTTCAGTGCTTGTGTGCCTATCCTCGGTGGACCGTAGGGGGCAAACTAGATTATACCAGCTGATGAGCTGGTATACTTGGATCACTGGCTCTTCCAGGCCCCTCTGCTGGTTTCATCTCACCTTTCCTCATGTTTCATAGCCTCTCATCTGGCCAGATCCAGCACCAGCTTCCACTCTCTGCACACACAAATGCAGCTAGTTTTTCCCACCAAAGTGGTACCCATTTAACTACTCGCAATATAACTGCTGGGTGGACTGGGAAGCAGGCAGCAAGAGTTCACCCTGTCTCATGGAGCCAGGCTCCAATCGCCGGAGTGCAAGCCATTTCTGGCCAACAGTTCCAGCATCATTAAAGCACTGCACCAGTACATCCCCTTTGTAGATTTCTATAAGAAAATGTGATATTTCTAGGAACATGGTCTTAGGTTAGTAGGATTTTCAAGGCTGTAACCTATATTTTGAATTGTGCCAGACTATGACCCAGTGCAGGTCCTATAATAAAAGGTTCACATGATTCTAAAAATGGTCCTGGTCAAAAGCCTTACCACCCTGTTCTGAAGTTGAAGTTATTTTGGAAAACACCATCATATGTGGGTTAAAAGAGATTAGTTAGAGAGTATAATTTTGACTAGTGTCTCTCAACCTTGGCAACTTTAAGATATAGGAACTTGAATTCTTAGAAGTGAAGGATGGCTGGGGGATTCTGGGAGTTGAAGTCCACACATCTTAAAAGTTTTAAAAGTTGAGAAACACTGATTTAGTTATTGCCTCCTGCTTCCAAAAATAGGTTGAGTTTTATGGATACCTGGCCACTGAAAAAATGTGATATCCAAGTTCAAAGCTAAATCCAGAATGACATCTATATTACTTACTTTTTGGAGAGGACAGTAACCCCAGACCAGGCAGATAAAATCTCTGTTTTCTTATTAGTCTTTTGACTGACTAGGAACACCTCTGTTTGTCTAAATTCAACTTCAATTTGTTTGCCTTTTGAAACTGTTATTAGTATCAGATGAGTGAATTACTGAGTCAAATTCTAAAACAAAACAACCACAAAACATTAGTCACTTCCTTCTTTCCATTTCAACTTATTCCATTGCTTGGTTTATTGTTTTTTTTCCTAATGGTGGAATGGGAAGAAAGTTTTCATTTACCTTGAAGCCCTTATGAAGACCAAAGCCATTTTACCTTAAAATACAATGTTTTTATGCCCAAGATGAGAAAACTCATAAAAGTAACAGGAAATTCCATGAGTTCCATTTGGATGAGTTTCTAAATAATTTTCTTGTCAAAGACATGCTCCAGACTCCAACAGATTAGAGAAACTGAAATGCCTTAGACATTATCATGAGTTGCAGCAGGAAGAAAAGGACCCAATAATTTTTTACTATTGTCTCACCTACTTAGGTGATATTCACAAAATTAGTTTTACAGTTGAAAAGTAAATTACCTTGAGAGGTAATGGGAAATGTTCCACACATAGGAAGTAGATATATGGTTGAGAGATGTATTTGTCAATAAATGAACATGTAGTAGACTCCTATTCTCCTTTGTTCATTTATCACTTTTTGAGGAAGCTAAATGGCTGGTTTGTATGCACAATTTCACCATCATAAGTGAATCAACCACAACATATTAGCCAAAGCCACATCTGAGTATGGCAAAGTGGCAGGTGAATCCGCACACCTTGTTCTTGGCCATATGTATGTAGAACTTGATCAGTATCCTAATTCTTCCTAAAAGAGAAACAGTTACAACTTAAATTATAAGAATATGACAAAGGGTTCTAGCAATAGCAATAGCACTTAAACTTACATACTACTTCACAGTGTTTTACAGCCCTCTCTAAGTGGTTTACAGAGTCAGCGTATTGCCCTCAACAATTTGGGTCCTCATTTTACTGACATTGGAAGGATGGAAGGCTGAGTCAACCTTGAGCCAGTGAGAACTGAACTGCCAAACTGCTGGCAATCAGCAGTCAGCAGAAGGAGCCTGCAGCAGTACTGCATTCTAACCACTGTGCCACCACGGCTCATATAAATTGCATGCATGAATTAATGATTATTTATGGACTACATTCTATCCCTTTCAAAATATTTACATGTATTTTACTGGAAAGAAGAGCTCATTTGTGTCTTCATGTTTGTTATCTGATATTCTAGCATTCATTGACTTACCATTCCATTTTATAGACCCATAGCAGAATTTAACTTTACCATCCCCATTCAGGCAAAAATCCAGCAAAAGTGTGTCATATGGATGAATGTCTTGCCTCTGCTTAAAGGCATTTTAGGCCATTGTTTACACTGATAACTGCTCTTGCATTAGAAAGCTGGAATTTGGCTTTCTGTGACATGCACTCGTCATTCTGTTTCCTCTCTTCTGAGATGATACAGAACAGGCCTTCTATGTGACATGCATTCAGGTATTTCAAGAGTGCTGTGAACGGTTAAGATTAACAGAGGGAAAAAAAGGAGGAAAGCAATTTGACAGAAATAAAAAGCTGTTTTGGAAATGGGTGAAAAGAACTACACAAGGAGTCTCTAATAGAGCAAGTATTTCAGAAATCTGCATGGAAAAGATAGTGTTAGTAATACATTGAAAAGTGAAGTTAAATAAAAAACTATAAATGTTAATTCCAAGGGGAACAATGATGAAAAGATAGTATAAGAATAATGAAAAATAGTAATGTTGCTGCTGCTGTTAGAAGAAATAGAGAATCTTACAATATGAATATGATTTCCCTATGAAGTGGCTGCAAGCCTTGTTTATCAGGTGTGTGAAGACTTGTGCAACTATGTCTAACAGTTGGAAAAATCCTATTACCTTTTCTTTTATACAATATGAAGGGTAACATGAATGAATGCAAAAATCACACGGAGGTGGGTTAAGTTGTCTGGGTGGGTTAAATTTTGATCAAAGGGGACAAGATAAGCCAAGATAAACTTTGGGAAATGCAATGTGGTTTGATAGCAGATGGACTGTGCGGACTAGGTGCATACTCTGTAGCAGATTATTAAGAAAGGTATGAATAGAGGAACTTCTGTGGGGAGCTGTGGCAAACTAAAGACAGAGCTGACAACTGCAGCAGAGACCAAGGAACTAGTAAGTAGAACACTTATTTGAAACCTCTCTGGATAAGGAGAGGATGGGAGATCACCCACATATTCTCCAAACAGCTGCTTCTTGTCAGAAGACTGCAGGACAGCAGTCTTCCACAAGTTTGAACACTGGGGGACAATGGTATTAGACATCTTGGTCGCTTGTTGAGAGGAACAGCTACAGAAATCAAATAAATAAACAGGTAAATAAATATTGATCATGAACATGAGCATGATTTTTAAATGACACTAAGTATGCAAAGCTGGCTGGGGAATTCTGGGAGTTGAAGTCCACACATCTTCCAGTGGACAAGGTTGAGAAACACTGCTCTAGCAAACGGGTGGGTTTTTTCACATCTCTTTGCTGTTATTTATTATTTGGCATTTACTTTGAAATCCTGCAAAGCCCTTTAAAGCTGGCATCCCACTGTATTTCCAGCAGTGAAGGCAGTTATCTAGATTTTGATATTCTTGAAAAAGAAACAAAAATGAAAATTGGATTCATGTCTTCTTTGAAATAGCATTTATTTAAAAATTGGTGAATACATATTTCTTATTTTTTCCATATATTTTTTCTGGAATATTTTTTATATCACCATATTTTTTGGGGGGGAAGATTGGAGCCAAAATGGGAGTGTTACCTTATACCAGCTACTAATCAATAAATAATTTTTAGATGGTGGGATTGTTGTGACCTAGGCTTCTGAGACAGTAAAAAGCACACAGTTAGTCCCAAAAACCCTATTTTTATTTCAATGGCTGTGAATTCTGTTCATAATGAGTCACAAATAGTTTCTAAAGAGTCCGACAGAAGTCTGTCACAGTCCTTCGGGATAAGGCTGATAAGCACCCACCTTTATCTCCCTTGACACGCTAGCTTTGCAAGGCCACACGGAGCACAGAGTCAAAACGGAGCTTCAGACTTTAAACTGACCAGAACAAACAAAGTTGCTTCCTGCAAAGGCTCACATGCCTTTGCTCTTCCTTTATGTCTTGGGGGGGCAATAAACTCCAAGCCCTACTCCCAAGTCATCCCTTTTGTTTTAACTGTTCTTGCCTTCTGGCAACTCTGTGCATGTGTGCATTGGGAACAGACTCCCCCTGTTCCTCTGCCTCACTGATGTCTGACTCTGGAGGCTCCGGAGGCAGCACTCCCAGATGGCTCTGGCCCAATCTCTGCAGAGCCCTCGTCCAAGCCTTCCCCAGACTCCAGGACTGGCCCATGTTCCTCCCCATGTTCCTCCCCATGTTCCTCCCCAATCTCACTCCTCCCCAGTGAGTGAGTTCCTCCTTACTGTCCAACTCTTCTGCCAGCTCTGCAGGGTGCTGGTGGACCACAACAGGAATCCCCTCACTAGGTGTGTCCAAGGACTGCCTGGACATCTATTGAGGATGTTTTAATTTGGATTCCCATTCAAAATATTGGATAGTGATGGACTGCATGGCTTAAATGGCCCCTTCAAACTTTCTGATTCTAAGTTACAAGTATTTTTATCAAGTAGGGAGATGTTCTAAAGAACATTAGGTGGACGTGACTAAAATAGATAGATCCTGCAGCTTTGACAAAGTTGGAGATACAGGCAGTCCTTGACTTACGACCACTATTGAGCCCAGAATTTATGTTGCTAAGTGAGAAATTTGTTAAATGAGCTTCGCCTCATTTATGACTTTTCTTTCTACATTTGTTAAATGAATCACTGCAGTTGTTTTGTAACACGGTTGTTAAATGAATCTGGCTACCCCATTGACTTTGCTTGTCAGAAGGTTGCAAAAAATGGTCATATGACTCTGGGACACTGCAACCGTCATAAATAAGAACTAGTTGTCAAGCATGTAAATCATGTGACCATGGGGATACTGCAAAAGTTGTAAGTGTGAAAAATGGTCATAAGTCACTTTTTTCAGTGCCGTTGTGACTTCAAACAGTCACTAAATGAACTGTTGTAAGCGGAGGACTTACCTGTATTTACCAGGATTCCTGATCAGATCAGATTTCAAGCAATAAACACCTAATTTTCAATATACCGTGTTTCTCCCAAAATAAGACCCTGTCTTATATTTTTTTGAACCCTGAAATAAGCACTTGGCTTTGCTATTATCAGGGGATGTCTTATTTTGGGGGAAACAGGGTAGTAGATTAGTGTTAGTTTTAAAACATTTGAAGAATTGTTTATAAACTCATGATTTCTTGTGACAGCAACAATTGTTCAGCCAAATTGAAAATATGCCTGGAGGGAATTTGCTAATAATGACAACAGAAATACCAAGGATTATGATTTACTAATCTTAATTTTCTTCTTTCTCCTCCTTCAAATAGTAACATAAAACATCTAGGGAAACATCCATTCTTGCAACTTCTTGCATCTACTGCTTTGTATTTGTATGGCCACAATGGGTTTTTTTTTATTACTTTTCAAATCAGGATGTATTCCTCTTACAGCTCTCTGGTCTACAACAACTCACCGCAGCCTATTTGCCATGGTCAGTTTGCCACAGCCAACTTGCTGCAGCCAACTCGCCGTGACCAGCTCATCGCGGGACAACTCACCATGGCCAACTGGCTGCAGGACAAGAGTTATACTAATATCAAAGAAATAGTAGAATAGAATCATGGATGTCAAAAGAGGGACAACAAGGATGCCAAAAGAGGAACAACATGACAAAAAATAAACAATAAACATGACAAAAAATAAAAAGTGAATGACAAAACATAAAATAATTTTTAATTATTTTAAATAATTAAATTGAATTGTTGAATTGTCCAGCAGTGAATTGTTCTGTGTCGAGTTGGCTAGGACGAATTGTCCAGCAGCGAGTTGGCTATGGTGAATTGGCCATGGTGAGTGGACGTTGGCGAGTTGGCTGTGGTGAGTTGTCCCATTCTGTGCCAAGAGGGAGAGCATATAGTAACAAACCAGGGGTGGGTTCTACCCACCTTCACTACTGGTTCTTTTCGTCTTTTCTTTTCCTCTCTGTATTGCTTCTTTCAGAATAGCGGTGATGAGAAGCATAGGATTCCTCTAGTTGTGTAGAAATGGAATGTTGCTTTAGGTTTCAGTATTCAAACAGCACATGGTTTTTCATTGTTTAATTTCGGCCTTGTATTCACTGCTCTTTAATTAAAAAGAGCAACAATCATCTTAAAGCCCTGTGCTCTGACATATTACATTTTACATAATTTATTTGTTCTATGGGTTACAAAGATGTATATATTGTGGCATGGGAAAGTGACAGAAGAAGGGAAGGAGGGCACAAAGAGCTACAGATAAATGGGACCCAGGTTGCATCTATATCCAAGCAGTTCTCCTTCCTGACATTTCTGGTAGTGAATGGAGCAGATTGTTTATGCCGTTGTTGACATCTTCTAGAGTAAGACTGGCATAGTTTAGCATCTGTAAAAAGTTACGTTCTCTTCAAAAACCAGAATTTCAGGCTCTATTATTTCCATAATGTCAAGGAGATTAAAAATAAAGCAGAAACAGGATGCTGGAAAGCCACTTGCCCACTTCTGAATGCTGAATGTAGCATTTCTCATGTGTAATAACAATGCAACATAACTCTGATATCTGTGTCGAAAGCCACAGAGAACAGGAACTGAATATTCAAGAGACACTGCTTCATTATGCTGTTACTGCACTGAACAGAAAGCAATTAAAGACAGTAATGTAATGAGGACAATTCTAATTAAAGTTGTACAGAGTCTGCTGAATTGGGTTTATTACTGAATAACAATCCAGAAGAAATCTCAGTCATAGGGAAGTATGCTGCTGGAGCATGAATATCTTAACTGCTAAGTTAATTTCACTTCTAGCTGACTGTATACAAGCAGAGTAATTATTTTTGTAAATAGGTGTGAAATAAAATGCCTATCTTGATGTCTATAAATGAACTGCTTCAACAGCCACCCTGAAGGAACATGGCTGTGTTACAATTACCATTTCTCTAACCATCAGTTCACTTTCTACAGGGAGAATAACCAGTATGCAAGGATTCTTATAAAGACATCCAGGATATAATGCAGAGTTTACAGCATTTTTAGATGGTCTATAAGCTTATAAGTCAAAAAGACATTTGACTTATAGGCTGAGAGCTATGCTCCAAAAGGAGGTGGAGCCCCAACAAAAACTAAATTTTTGATTTCATTACATTTAATTAAATATAATGAATGTAATTACTGACTATGTATCCATTTTTTTCTCTTCAGTCATACTACAAATTACACTTTCGTTGTAATATTAAAAATGGCTCTGTGCCTTATCCACAAGACTGTAGGAGGTTGCAGGTAAACCTGGGGACATATCTCAATTGCGTAGCATTTTATTAAATATTAAATTAATGGTTGAAAAGCCATTGGACCAAAGACTTCTAAGACCAAATAATTTCCTCTCACATAAGTTATGTAGATCGCTATGAGTAGCCAACAGGCAGGACAGATGATAGGAACAACTTTCCCTCATGTTCTCTAGCAGCTGGAATTTAGAGACATAACATTGGAAGGGAACTCAGAGGTCATAATATTAATTGTTAGATATATGATCCTTCAATACTGGTGGAAATATACTGTCATAATATTCATTGTTAGCCTTATTGGCTATGAATTTAACTCATCCTCATTTGCAAATTTTCAAGCTGACAAGCACGGTTTGCTCTTATGATAGCAAATGCCATTGTTTAATGATATTGTTTAAGGAGTGCAGAGTATATTATCATCTGTCCTGAACCCACATACAAGGCAGAGGAAAGACAATGAGGTATAGGAAGAAGAGCTGCTATGAAACAATGGTCACCTAAAAGGAGGCCTGATTCTAAGGAGAAGTCTCTCCTTAGTTCACACAAAAATAAAGGGCAGGAAAAGGAAGTGCATTCAGACTTGCAAGATTCTGGTACTGAAGATTTATAATAAAAAGTAGTCCATGGCATTAGTTTCCTGGTTTGGTCTATCTTCAACCAACTTAGTTTCCTGGTTTGGTCTATCTTCTCTAACTTAAGTTTATTGGATGATCTTGCACACATGCATTCAGGGGTGGAAGAAAGAGGAAAAAAGATCATATAAGTGTCGGGACATCATTTTGCAAATTATGGCACTTATGTAATTGCATCAAGTGTTACATCATAAAATCTGTGTCACATCTTGAGATTATTGTAGTTGTTATGAAGGCCTATGTCCCTAGGTTTTTGTATCATGAAAGTTGGAGAAACATTTCCCCTACTTTTATTTATCGCATTATGTCCATCTGCTTACTCAAATTATTCTAGGTATCTTACAAGTCTACTCACCTTATTAAGTTTATCTGGTCCAAACATAATTTTATGTATTTCTATTACATCTCAATTTGACTTTCCCCCTTAAGATTAAAAAGAAATTTATAGTATTACAACCTATAGCATCTCAAGCTTTCCTCTTGAAGAGCTATTCCATTCTGACTGTGTATGTTTTCAGCTATAGCTCTGCAATATAATAATAATAATTATTATTATTATTTTTATTTATTTATTTTGTCCAGTACATATTAGATAATATATATAAGTATAAGCATGAATTGAATACATAAAATGAATACAATTAAAGGAAACATTAGGATAGGGACAGTAGGCACACTGGTGCTATTATGCATGCCCCTTACAGACCTCTTAGGAATGGGGTGAGGTGAACAGTAGACAGTCTAAGGTTAAGGTTTTGGGTGTTTTGGTTTTGGGATGAAACCACAGAGTCTGGTAGTGCATTGGAGGTGCAGAATGCCAAGCATTTACCCATCATATGCATAATATTGGGCATTCTCCTTTCCTACTGATTGCCCAATAAACTTCTTTTCCACAGCAATTTGTCCAGTCCGGGCAATATAGTTAAGAGGCTGAGTTTCTGTAATTCCTGGGCAGATATGGAGTCTGTAGCACATAAACAGAGAAGCCTTTATGATCATCTATTCTTTCTCAGAAGGAAATAGAGTTTGGAATAGGACGAGCCTCTTCTATTATCAAAGTTCCTACATTTCAGACATATTTTGGGTCTGAGGGTGAATTAGGAATGAAAGGAAGCAGTAAACAAATAGCTATGGAAACCATTCTAATCAAAGCTCAGAAACTGGAGAAGATTTTTTTTAACCTTTAAAAGATCAGTTTCATCAGCCACTGAAATGAGGGGAAATATTCCCAGGCACTTCAAAGTTCCAGTTTTACTGACTTCTTTTTCTCACCCACAAGTTGTCAGACCAATTTCTGTGATGAGAATAGAAATTGTATCGACAGTTTAGAAAGCAAAGAAAGAAAATACGTTCCAAAGCCATATCCAATAATAAGAACACTATCATTTTGGCTAGCAGTTTCTTGCTATTTAGTAAGCAAGATAGAACTCATATATTCATGTAAAACATGTAATGGATATTTGTCAAGAAAAGGGCTGTCAAGTTGGAATATTTATTCTCATTCCTATTTATTTTTCCATTTTTCTGATTGCTCCATCTCCATTGGGAAATTCTATTGTCCTCTCTCCAACTTAAAAAAAAAAATCCACAAGGCCTTTTCCCAAAAGACAGTGATCAAATTCTTGGCTTAAGTTCTACAGTCTTCCAGATGCAAAATAAATATGAAACAGAAAATAGAGGGTGCCATTAAACATGGCATCTTAATCATACAACTATCAGTAACCACCATTCCCCCTATGCATTTCCCTGGAAAATATATTAAGCTCAATCCTTAAAAACAACAACAACTATTGCTTTAGTCCTCAAAAAAGGAGGAAAGAAATACAAAAAGATGTTTAAAGAAAGATATATATATATTACATACAACAAAAATAATTCTATTTTAAAAAACATCATTAAAATGACCACAAAATACAGCATCAGTCTCATTTTATTATATTGCTAATGAAAAATAATTCATATTTTTAATGCAGGATTGAGTCTGGGATTACACAATCTTTCTCATATTAATGAGTAAACTTTTTTGCTGCCCTCCCATTCAACAAATTCTAATCCTGAATGCAACCCAATGCAAGTAATGCTTAATCAGAGGCTTTCTCCACTCCTGGACTAAGCATTTTAGTACATGTTTTATTAAAATTAAATACCTGTGCATTGTCTTCAATTTTTCTGAGTGCTGACATTTGTAATAGGACAGTGTTGGAGAACCTTTTCGGCACTGTGTGCCGAAATGGGGCTGTGTATCTGCATGTGTGCACAGGCAGGCATGCAGAAAACTGGAAGAGCAGCCATCCGGCGTGCATGCGCATGGTGGAAAAAATGATCTTCCAGTTTCTGGCACTTGCATGCTCACCAGGAGGCTGCTCTTTCTGTTTCCAGCTCCTGCGCACGCGTGAAAACCAGCTGGCTGGCATGCCAGAACCCAGAAGGGCAATGGGCAATGGATTGCATGCAGGGGTGGGTTCTACTCACCTTCGCTACCGGTTCTCTTAGTGCACACGCGCGTGCAAAATTTGCGTGAGCGAGCGAAGCAAGCGCGCGTAAACCGCACTAACGCGCATGCGCAGAAAATGTAATTTCAGAAAAATCGCCAAAAAAGCGCTCTGCGCATGCGCAGAGAGCTAATTTTGG
>JANHFM010004639.1:75226-86043 GCA_032468115.1 Grayia smithii | reverse complement strand
AACCTTAAACACTCAAAGAGCCACTTGAACCCGTTTCCCATAGAAAACAAAACAGTGGGAGCCACAAAAGCTGGGTGGGCATGGCCAACTCAATGTCATTTACTCCCACCCAATCACATGACACCCCAGCCACTCCTACCCAGGTTTTGTGGCTCCGTGTTTTATATGGGAAATAGGTAACTCCCTCTCTATCTTCCTCTCCCTCCCTCTTATCTTTCTCTTTCTCTCATCTGTCTTCCCTCTCTCATTCTCTTTCTCCCACCCCCCAATCTGTGTGTCTCTCTCTCCATCTGTGAGTGTGTGTCTCTCTCTCGCTCCCTGCCTCTGTCTCTTCTCATTCTTGGAGAGTCCTGCAGGCCTGCGTGCTCTCTTTGGGACTTTTCAACAGCTGGTTTTTTTCTTCCTTTTGGAAAGCTGGACTGGCAGAGCAATGAGCATAACCTGCATTGGAGTCTCCCCTCCCCCTCTGCCTCCTCTCATGCACATCCTCCCGGCCCCCCCACAGCTGTTCCGGAGACACGAGAGGAGGAGGGGGAGGAGGAAGGAAGGCTCCGCCGCAGATAGTGCTCATTACTCTGCCAGCCTGGCTTTCCAAAAGAAAGGAAAAAAAAACAGCTGGCAAAAAGCCCCCAAGAGAGCACGTAGGGCTACAGGAGTCTCAGGGAGTGAGACACACACACGCACACACACGCACACACACGCACACACACGCACACACACACACACATATGCACACACACACACATACGCACACACACACACACACACACACACACAGAGTGAGGGACGCTGGCTGATTGGTGGGCATCTTTGGCGAGGGCTGAAATGAGCTCAATTGAGCCCCCCTCTCCTCTTGCTGCCTGACTTGCGGGAAACGGCAGGTGGCTACTTCCGGGTTTGCTTTCTGCCCCAAAAGAGATAGATAGATAGATAGATAGATAGATAGAGAGAGAGAGAGAGAGAGAGAGAGGGAGGTGGGCTTTCGCTGCAGGCCCTGGAGGGGGTATTGGGTCTTCCCCTCCCCCACGTCCAAGGAGAGCCACTTCTTCAAAATAGACTCACCCAGGCTGACTTCTGTGCATGGACCATGAAGTTTCAATTGCACTGTACGTGCGCATGGTATTTTGTGGAAGAGCCACACTCAAGAGGCAAAAGAGCCACATATGGCTCGCGAGCCATGGTTTGCTGACCACTGCCCTAGGTGGATGAACAACTAAATCAAAGAGCAGCTTATCTGGAACGTCTTTTCTCCATAAGCCTGTTCACAGTTTAACTATTAAAGTTAAAAAATCAAGTTCAATTTTTGTTTTCAATATATTACAACCAGGTGGTGGCTGGCTGGGGTGGCTAGTTACTCTTAGCATTTAGAATTTCCCTTTCAGCCTAGTGGATGCAGGAAAAGAAAGATATTTTTTAGATGTCAGTAAACAACAATACCAAAACTTTAAAAAAAAAACACGTTAAAGTGATAACTGCAATGGGGGAAGTAACCATCATTTATAGTTTGTTGCTGATATAGTTCCAGTTCACTAAGAGCATTTAGGACAATAATTTTGGAAATCAGTATTAGTATTACTCAAGCTTGACAACTTGAAGATGTTCAGTAATGATGGCTAGGGTATTATGGGAGTTGAAGTCCACAGACCTTCAAGCAGCCAAGGTTGAGAAACACTGACTGACCTATGTCTTCAGAAATACTGGCTGCATATCCTCCATTCTGACAGAGACATGTAATTATACCCCAGTTCAGTTAGGGGGTGATTTGAGTGACATGAATCCTCTGGAACTACTGTTGAATTGCAACTGTTGAATTGACTCTATAGTTGAAATTCTATTATTGTCACCAACATTTCTCATCACTTTAGTTGTTGCATCTGTAAATATGAATACCAGCTTAGCCTTTGGCATTCAGAACCTCAGGTGATGTGGAGACCATGTTCGGGTGGCATATCCTATAATTGCTAAGCATTGTGGCATTTCAAGAGCTTATAATTAAGAGTGGTAAAAACTGCTTTTTTTTGGCAGCTGTGGACTGTACAAACTGTTCCTTTGAATTCCTGGAGAAATGTCCAGTTTAAAGCCCTAAATACTATAATTTGGAACACTAAATTGCTATGCTATACTTCTTTTCTCATTTTGATAGTATTCTGTTTGAAATAAGGGCTCTTTTAGATGAAATGGAAGATTTTTACTAGCAACCTAGATCTTTGCTCTTCTGACCTCTCTTCAGCTAGATATGTATGCCAGGGGTGGGTTTCACTTACCTTTGCTACCAGTTCGCTCATGTCTGCACATGCACAGAAGCTTCTGCACATGCGCAGACCATATTTGATGACGTCCGGGTGGACAGGCGGAGTCTCCCGCCACCACTGCTACCGTTTCATCTGAACTGGGGTGAACCAGTAGCAACCCACCACTGATGTATGCCCATAACATAAGCATGTGAGAAGGCTGAGCACTGATGGCTGCTGGCATCTATATTGATTACTGAATGATATTATTTCCAAAGAGGCTCAATTTGTTGTATCTTTAAGCACACATACATACAGTAAATTATGAATCCCATTGTTCCTTTAATGCAATTTCTGTCTTTGTCAAAGAGAGGTACCACATACTGGTGTGACATTTTATCAGGTGCAAACCAGCTTTTTTTCATTTAAGAAAAGAGTGAAGGAGGATTTTGGTTTTGTGATAAGGGTGGATTGGAAAGAAATGGTGTGTGACTTTTTGACCATCTATTTTCCTGTTCATGATTACCCAGTGGTCTTCAAGGCTGGTATTCAGCCACATAAAATTGCACTTGGGAATCCAATAGTGGAGGTAGCTTGAGTTGGAGGATAAATATATGCATTTCTAGCCTGCTTTTCAGTAGCAGCTGAAAGCATCTGCAATGCTTTAAATTGTACTTGTTCAAGTTACTTAAGGGTGGGGGAGGGATTGCAAACCTGAATGACAGGGTTAGACCTAAATTACTTGGTACAGTATAATAAAATAGTACAATAGGGGAATTGCAATTTTTAAAGGGAAAAAAACCCACTTAATCTCTCATCTACCTCTCTGCCTGACATAATAGATTATTATTGTAATTACTGAATCATTTAGCAAAAAATTGGTATATTTACTTTATACATTACTGTTACTAGGATGACTACAACTGCCATTACTGATATTTCTCTAAAGCAGGTTACAATTTGAGTTCAGTGAAAGTCTTGGATTAAAATACTAAAGTACTGTGATAGGGGAAAGAATAGAATAGAATAGAATAGAATAGAATAGAATAGAATAGAATAGAATAGAATAGAATAATAGAATTCTTCATTGGCCAAGTGTGATTGGACACACAAGGAATTTGTCTTGGTGCATACGCTTTCGGTGTACATAAAAGAAAAGATACATTCGGCATAAATAATAATTGGAGATAACACTTCTAGGGGAAACCTGAAGCAATGGCGAGGCTAGATAGTAGTGCTAGGTTGGCAGAAGCTGGTACAAGTAATGGGAGCTCACCCCATTACATGGTGCTAGGGATTCAAACTGCTGAACTGCTGACCTTTCGATTGACAAGCTCAGCATCTTAGCCACTGAACCACCGCATCATTTTTTGATAGGTGCTAATAAATAAATTGCCTCAGCCAAGCTATGACAAATATAGCAACTGGATCAAAACAGACCATTATGAGAGCAGAGGAACCTCACTGATTTTCTCCAGGAGATTCCTGGCTCAGCTTTAGAGGATGATGTATTCAGTGTGGTCACTATCTGATAGGTCTGTTCTAGCAGAGACTTACTTTCTTTTTCACAATACTTCTTGAAGGATCTCTTTTGCAAAACAAATTTAGAGGTTCTCACACAATAACAGAATGAAGGCAAAATACGTTAATGCAAGCACTCTCCACAGAACTGTATTCTAAAAGTGTTTTTTTTCTGATGTGTAATTCAGAGGTTTATCAGGTCCACAGAACAAGGAACACAAAGATTTCAGGATTGCAAAAGAGGTTTTCAACAAAGCAACAACAAAAGATGCAACAGGCTAATGTGATCCTGATATTTATAATGCAATCCAGGGCATAATATTTGGAAATAAGTCCCTGCGGTGTTCGATAAGCTAATTCAATAGTAATCAGACTATAGCCTTAATTAGCCAGTTTGGTGCAGTGATTAATACAGGAGAGTAGGAACTGGAAGACTGAGTTCCAGTCACACCTTAGGCACAAAGCTAGCTGGGTGAGCTTGAGCTAACCCTAGGAAGGAAGCAATGGCAAACCACTTCTGAAAAATCTTGCAAAGAAAACTGTGGGAACTTGTCCAGGCAGTTTCCAAGAATCAGATGTGATTTTACAGGACAAAAAAAAATAGCCATAAGTACTTCCAAAGTGCACTCCTCCACATTCACTTCTATAGTAATCTAAATATCTATTGGGACTGAAAAGATTTGAAAGGCTCTTCGAAATTCCAAACAAAAGATTAAATATCTGTCTTCAAGTTGTAATGATTCATTTTCAATTGAGATGTAGGGAAAGGTTACAGAATTAAAGCTGCTAAAGAATCCATTTGTCGCCATCTGTCTTTATGATGGAGAAACTTGGCAATTGGATTGCAAGATGGCAACAGTAGATGATTGCATCTAATTTTCTGCAGTGGGGCAGATGCCAGATGTTTCTTCCCCTTTGATCTTAATCACACTTTAGGTTGCAGACAATAAGATTGGTTTAAAATTTATTGTTTCTTTGATTTCCACATTTTGGTGCTTTTAAGGAGAGATTTCTAAATGTTGACAAGTGAGGTGGCATCAAAAGTGTCAAGCAATTAATCTCCTTTGAAAAAAGGTCTTAATTAGAACCCATTTATGTTTCCATGCAACACGAGTTCTTGTTCAGGCAATCATAAATTTGCTTCATATAATGAAGTCTCATTGTGTTGCTTATCATAATATTTTAAGCATCTGTAGCACAGCTTCTGGTAAACCTTTCATGTTGCCTTAAAACTATTGGAAACTATAGCTGTTATTAATCAAAAGAAGCAGGAATTAAAAGATGCATTGATTCTGTTCTTTCAGCTGCTGGTTTTTTTTTTAATTAAAACATTGATATTTCTAGAGTGTTATTCTTACAACTGATCTATGGCACATAATTTCTATTGAACTTCTAGCAAATGAATGCTATTATGGGAAAGATTAAAATATTGTGAGTTCTATAAACCTCAATAATCTCAGTGCTTTAGAAGTTCATTGCAGTATATAGGACTGCTGGATCAGAAAAACCAGAAACAAGATCACAAATCTATGAGTTTTATAGAACAGGGCAATTTACACAAGTGTTTTGTCCTACCTGTAAGACACAGCTTATTCGTAACCCATAATCTCATTTTATGATGCTATCTGTCAATATTATGGTTTCATTTTGTAATGTTGGCTTTCATGCTCTAATATGAGCAATGTATTTTGATCTTTTAATATTATAGACCTCACTGCTAGTGGTTTCAAACTCTGACTGCACAGCTAAGTAGAAGAACAAAGTTTACCTGTCTGCCAGAGTGAAGTTAATTCTTACAGTATAAGACATTGACAATGAGATAGCATCTTTCAATGCAACTGAATGGATGAGGTCAATTTAGAGTATACATGGCAGATATGCAGTATCCCCAATTCAGCTTTACAACTAACTGACTGAAATGGCTACCTCATTCTTCCTAAAGGTAGATTTTCAAAAACCAAAACAACTTTCTGTGACTACCCCCTATCTTTGGAGATAAGGATGGTAGTTACACTAATTACCTGGAAATAATCAATTAAGGTTTGACAGCCTAAATGTATGGAGGTCCCTGAAACTGGAATACAGGATGAATTTTTTTGTTAAGTAAATGGATTCCTCCAAAATCCCTTTGTAATACCACATTAGTTGGGGTTCACATCAAACTTTAGTCCACTGTGGCAAGAATAGGGCTGACCCTGGAAGGAAGTGAAGCTGAAGTTTAAATAAGGACATGTTTGGAGAAAATATCAGTCACCTGAAACCCACCCTCATATCCTTTCATTTAGATCTGGATGTTGCTCCTTGAGGCAAGAGGTCAGCATGTCCGTCATGGATAGGCGACACCGTCTGCTCTTCTCAGTTGGTCAGCAATGTTATTTTCTTAAGAAGCAGGATGTTATTCCTAGAGGTCTGCCACTCGGCAAGGTCAACAGTAATATTTTATGGTTAATGTTTATTATTAATTTTGGCTGTGGCCTCTCCTTTAAGCATTTGTATGGTGTCAACCTGAACTGCTGTGGGTCAGAACTTGACAAGGTTATGACATGAACCGTGCATTCACTTTTCTTTCCCAAACACACGCTAGCAAAACAATGCACATGGGAACTGGGAAACCCTATATTAACTTATACCGTAACGTCTACACCCTGAAAAAATAAAAGCAGAACTAGGAGTCTTTTTGTTGTTAAGCAGATTTGTTTTCAGCTAGACGGTCTTTTTCACCATAGCTGTAACCAAATGGCAATATATACTGGGATTGAACAAAATCACCCTTCTAAATAAGTGAGTATAGAATTACATTCTGTTACAGAGACAAGGGGTGCTTCCAGATGAGAATTTAGTACAAAATGATTATATCATTCATAGACGTTTACTGCTGCTGGTGGATTAGATGGTTGTCTCTCATTTAGATCCCTGTGTTTGTTTCTTATCAGAGAAAATGGTTAAGGGAAAAATAGAATGCTGAAGGATGCATTTTAATTGGAATTTCCTGCTTGGAAAAGTAGGTTTGAGTTAGAACTTCTAGAAAAATCCTCTTCTTCTAGTAATCTCCATAGTCATGAAAGCTGCCCTAGTAGGTAAATTTTCAAAATTATGATTCATAAATTTTAAGACATTTTTGGAAATAGCTATATTTTTCTATCAAAAACTAGGCTTCAGGCAAAGAATTCATCCAAACAAAGAAAACAATTGATGTTGGAGTGAAAAACATCAAGGGAATCACTAACTACACTGAAAGCAGAATTTTAGTAGCTATTGAGAAATGCTAGATGATGATTAAAATTTTTATGCCAAAGAAGCCAATACAATCCTAGCTGCATTAACAGAGGGATAGAATTAAAATCACATGAAGTGTTGATACCACTTTACAATGCCTTGGAAAGACCCTACTTGGAATACTGCATCCAGCTTTGGTCGATATGAGAAAAAAAGGGTGTTGAAATTCTAGAAAGAGCAACAAAGAGGATCAGGGGACTGTAGGTTAAAACATAAAGAACAGTTGCTGGAATTGGGTCTTTAATGAAAAGAAGGACTGAGGGAAACACAATAGAAGTTTTCTAATATCTAAAGGGCTGCCATAAGGAAGGGGGGTCAACCTATTCTCCAAAACACCTGAAGGCAGGACAAGCAATGGATGGAAACTAACCAAGAGCAGAACTAACCTAGAAGTAAGAAGAAATTTCCTGACAGTTAAACAATTAATCAGTGGAACAACTTGCTTCCAGAAGTTGTGGGTGCTCCAACACTGGAAGTTTTAAGAAGAGATTTGACAACCATTTGTCTGAAATGGTATAGGGCAGGGGTGTCAAACTGGCAGCCCAAGGGCTGGATGTGTCACACACAGGCCACACCCACCCCAGCCCTGTGAAGGGGGAAAACATCGCAATACATCACATGACGGCAATGTGACACTGCGAGATTGACACCTGGGGTATAGGGTTTGCTGCCCAAATAGAGAGTTGAAGATCTCCAAGGTCCCTTCCAACTCTGATATTCTATTAAACATAAAATTTATTTATTGTACTTTTATTGTTTATTTTTGTTTTATTCCTTTGTTAATTATGTTTATGTTTTTATTACTTTTTTCTTGTTTTATTGTTGTCCAGAGTAGCACCATGTTGAGATGGGTGGGAAATAAATGTAACAAACAAATAAATAAAATTACAGTAATATCTCCACTTGAGAAATAAAAACAAATGCAATAAAATGCAACGTAACACCAAATAACACTTAGATCCAAAATAGAAAAATACACATTACATAAGACATGAAGCATCAATTGTGAACAGACATACATTGGAAGAATTTGGTATTCATTAAATTCCAGAAAGATGGCACACAGGGAGGCAATTCAGCTATTCCAAAATATGAAAAATAGCACTTCTTGGTCTGAACACTACTCCACCCACTTATCTTATAGAACTGGGGCATCATCAGCAGTTTCTCCTGGGAGGAATTCCTCCTACAGATTGACTCTAGTTAGAGAACCGAGTTTTGCACAAGTCAAGGTACATTACAAAACAAATTATATTTATTTCATTTTTTCATTAGCATTTGTTTCCTGCCTTTTCTCTGCAAACTCAAAATAAATTATATGATGCAGTCTACTAATTTAATCCCCAGAAGAACAATCCCTAGGTAGATTGGGTTGAGAGACAGTAATATGCTCAATGTTATCTAATTCACCATACTCCAAGAATGAATGAATTGAACCAGAGTCTTTGTAGTTTACGTCTAGTATCTTAACCATTATACTTCTGTGGCTCTCTATTTTCAGTGGTGTGTGTTACTTAAAGTATACAATTTCAGTACTGTATTTTAATATCAGCGTCAGTGTTTTCTATCTTATTTATTAAAAAACAGATAAGATAAAAATAAATAAATATTTTTGAAGCCTAACTACTTGTAAGCAAATGCACAGAGAAAATGATTGAGAACAATTTACATTTTATGATTTTAAATTTATGAATATTAGAAGAGAATGTTACATGACTTAAAAAGCGACATACATAAGCTCCCAAATAGCAATTAGCAAACTCAAATAGCATATTAACAATACACAGGATCATAATTATGGAAAAGAAAATGTGGCTCAGGATTGAAGATACTAAAAGTTATATTAGAGTGTCAGCTTTGTAAGATATATTTTTAATCTCAAGGTCAAAATATATATTCACTGCAACAGGATTAAGCCAAGGACAGTAATCTATTTGATAAAATATATATAGCATATAAAATACATCACAATAATAGTATGGAAATATATCTATTTTAAAAAATATAGTCCCACAACGTTTTCTCTGAAAAATAAAACTTTTTGCAAATTTCATCTCATATTGACATTTTAGTAAAATTGTATTTCCAAATACTTAAGAAACTAGTACATTATTAAAACTGACACAGTAGTTTTAACTACACGTTTCTCCAAAAAGAAGGTCTTATTTTCTTTTGACCCCTGAAAAAACGGCTAGGCCTTCTTTTTGGAGGGTTCTAATTATTGACTTACCTCATGGTGGTGGCACTGACAGCCCGCCCAGCAGGAGCCTGCTGCTGGCCCACTTATTCTGTGCCTGCTTGTGGCCACTCGCATCGCCCTGGCCTCTGTTTCACTTTCAGATGCCTGCCGGAAGGCATCTGCAGCCGATAGAAGAGTTCTGGATTGATCCGAAGCTCTGTTACCAGCTGCAGATACCTTCTGGCAGGCATCTGAAAATGAAACGGAGGCCAGGGCAATGCGTGCTCATGGCGGCAAGCGGCCACAACAGAAGTGGCCGCAGAAGGCAAGGCAGGTGTTGGGATGTAAGAGGCTTGGTAAGTAGGGCAGCTCCACCCCCAATCTCCCCCCAGCTTGTTTTTTAGCTGTGTGCCTCACCCCCCCCCCCACACACACACCCCAGGGTGGGCGGGGTCTTAATTAGGGCTTATTTTGTGGATGGGGCTTAATTTTGATCGTATGTTCTCAAAAACATGATAGGGCTTCTTTTCAGGGTGGGTCATCTTTTTGGAGAAACACGGTACTTGACTTCTTTTTAATAGGAGGGTGGTAATGGCAGTTAGAGAAGGAATATCTTTCAATAAGAAAGGGAGAATACTTATTCTGCTTTTTTAAATATGCCACTCCTTCATACTTGCATCAATAAATCAATTACAATACCTTATGATAATAATCTCATAATGATAGCCAGTAATAGGTAGCAAATATACAAGTCTGTGGGTCAGGCACCCACATCAGGCACCATCATCAATACTTTTTATAGTATTTCTTCTGTGTTTCCACATTCAAATTTGTGGAAAATTTGTGGAAAAGCTTTGAATACTAGAGGAATGAATGAATTTATGCAACATGAAAGATCCCTAAAATCCTGTTGTCCTTTAGTTAATAGAGACATGCTACTGGTTTTAAGAGAATATTTGTATGCCTTATTACTTTAACAATAAATATTCTTAATATCATTATAGATATTTTTTTAAGTGCCCACAGCACATAATTATTTCACTAAATTTGTGGCTAAGTTCTGATATAAGCTACTGACTTTTTGTCTCATGCAATATTACTATAATTTCAGTTATTTTTTCAATATTGGGTAAGCACCTCCTGCTTTCTAGATTTCAACATTTTCTAAGCACTGACAAACTCAAGAAACCTTAAAAATAGGCCTCAAGAGAGCAATTTGCATGAAACCAAATTTGAAAGAATGGAACTTTATTTAACCTCAAGTATCTAAATTCTGCTTTTGAATGATCAGTTCAGGTCCTCATCAGACATTAGACACAATAACAATCTTTTCCCCCAGTTCTTTCCACACACTGGTTGCTACATGGTCATTTCCAGCTTAGCTATTTTCCCCACACAAAATCTATTTGTAGTTGATCTTTTCTAAAAATAAGCTGCCATTATGTGATCTACTGTTATGTTCAAATCAAAATTATAAACTTGCCATATATTAATCTAAATTATGGGCCTATCTTGATCAGTATAGGATTAAAGCAGGGGTGCAATGCTACCAGATCGCACCTGGTCGGGTGATCCGGTAAGCGATGGCTGGAAATAGTTCGGAGACCCGG
>JANHFM010004639.1:46834-70416 GCA_032468115.1 Grayia smithii | reverse complement strand
CCTAATAAGCAGGCATATACAAAGGATGAAGGGAATTGCTGAGCACATTAAGTTGTGCTCAAAAAAGTTGTAAGCCGACCTGAGTGTCCGGAGAAGGGCGGGGTATAAATGGAATTAAAAAAAAAACAAAAACAAAACTCAACACAGCCACTGTAAAAGTTCCCCACCATTTCTAGACCACCCAGATATGGCAGAAGAACCATGTTTTCAGGCCTTCCTAAAGGTTGAGTGTCAGGGCCAATCTAAGATTTTGGGGAGGGAGTGATGTTCCATAGGGCATGAGCCAGTGGTGGGTTGCTCCCAGTTCTGCCTGGTTCTATAGAACCGGTAGTAAAACTGGCAGGAGGTTCTGCCCATTTGCCCCAACGTCATCACGGGTGATCTGTGCATGCACAGAAGCTTCTGCGCATGCGTGCTCCCGTTGCAAACCGGGAGTAAAAGTAAGTAGAACCCACCCCTGGTATGAGCCATGGCAAAATAGACTTGGCATCCTACCAGATGATATTCTTTCATAGATGGTATCCATAACATACATCTCTCATTAAACTGCATTCAAGCAATTTGCCATCACAGTTTAAAGAGAAGTTCTAACCCCATGATTAATGGTCTCTGTGTGTATGATTTTGCATTATGATTTTATGGAAACCCATATATACCCTTTTATTTTGTGATATTTTCAAAGAAATCAGAACCAGCCACACTTGGGTTTCTGTCCCTAGGTGCCAACCTGTGCAAGCATTTATCAAATGTGTCCCTTATTAAGAATACAGAATACAGTGCCTAACTGAATCTATAGCTAGTGAATGCCTGGAGACAGTGGGAGTCCGAGTGGGGAGGAACCGGTTTGGGCTCAATCCTGACAAGACCTGTTGACTGAGGGAATTTCTATCACTTGGATCCAGAGATGCTCCCCTTTAGTCCTAAATCGAGTTGCACTGCCTCCTTCAGGATTGATGTGTACTTTGTGGATTAAGGAACATGTGGCAGTTGCAAGATTTCATACCTCAATACACCATGATTAAGTACAGATTCAAGTATAACCAATTGTATCTGTACCTGCCCTAGGAGGTCCTTAAAGTACCTGCTTATGATCTAGTCATCTTACCTGTGGTCTACTGCAATGAATTGTACATGGATTTGCTTTTGTAGGCTACATGGAGCTACAGCTGATTCAGAATGCAGAGGCATGGGTTATTGTGGGTATGTTTTGTTATGCCCACAAAACATCTTTTCCTGGAGCTCCATAGATTTCATTGGGAATGAAATTCAAGCTATGGTTATCCTCTATGGTATAGGCTCAAGTTACTTGCTGCCCATCCTATATGGTTTGGCAAAGTTGGCATTCTCAAGTTCAATTGATTAAGCAATGCCACCTGAAAAGCCAAAGGACTGGTGCTTCTCTTCCATAGTGCATATTCTCTGGAATGATGTTCCCCCAGAGATCCATATATCCTCACCCTACTTTATTTGGATGAGCCTTAAAATCTGCCTCTTTTTCTAGGCCTTGAGCTACAATGGTGGCAGTATCCTTGTGGGTTGTCTGATTTATGAGATGGAGATTGGTTTTCTGTTTCTATAGATAGAACATGGACCAGAGTTGTCATAAAGTCAGGTGGTTTATAAATTTAACAAAAAAAACCTCTCTCCACCATAATAACATAAATATGAAAAGAGAAATGTTGTCAGTAAAGGGGCAGAGAATCTCTGGAACAATAGGTTGGTGGGTAGAATGGGCACAGCAATTTACTTTCCAGTAGAGACAACTTTGACAGGAAAATTATATTGAGAATCAAGTTATTATTTAAAACATAAGTACATTCCTAAACATATTATTTCCACAATGCCTTTTAATTTTAAAATACTTAGTAAACGTTTAAAATAAACAAACCAAAGCTATATTTTATGATTGTTTTTTTGTTTTTACTCTGTTCTCTATTTTTCAGCATATTTATATTTCTATATTTACTGAATGGCTGGTTTGTACTGCATATAGCTTTTGATATACCGTTTCCAAAGTCTATAAACACATAGTTCTATGATATCATTCATCCAGCTATAAACTGAGATTCTCTAAAGTACATCATAGCAATCCAAGCCAACCAGGATAAAGAAATTCATCAATACATTAGTAGAAAACTAAAGATCCAAATAGCATCTGTAGATAATCGATTCAATTGGTGATATGATCCAAATATTTCCTCCAAGTGGGTAAAAGATGTATATTTTCTGGATAAGGACATTCCTTTTCTACAAAATACGGTTCTACTCCTGTTTTTCCTATTCCAACAGCTTGGGTGAAACATGGAAAATGATACATAAAACATCATCTTTCTTTTGTTCTTCTGTATTGACATTGATATAATGCAGATTATGATAACATGTCTTCCAGTTTGCAAAATAAATAGATTCATTCTAAAATGTTACAAAATAACATTAAGTGGGGTTTCATCTATTAGTTGCAAAATATAAACAGATAAGAGTTTGGTGTTCTTTTTGTCATGTTAATTTTTTAACTGAACATGGCGAGCTGCCATATATATATAAGAGTAACGACATTAAATAAAATTAATTAACCACTAAGTCTCTTTCTCTCTCCATCTCAGCATAAATTACCATGTTTTTACTTTTTCTTACTTGAGTGTTTTAAGGTCCTGTAACAAAGCAACCGTTACCCACTTCTAGTTTTGGAATTTGAATGGGATTGTGAGTCTAAGATTTGCAACTGATAGACTCAGAAGCATTTTGTTTACTTATGGATAGTTGTCAAATCTTAGAAGCAAAAGATTTGACATTGTACATAGCAAATAAAACAGCTTGCGAAACAGGGAATTTATTATATTATGTGCGTAACTACTTGATAGTTTAGTGAACTTTCACAAAACTAAAAATCTTTATTACATTTTACACAACCCATTTTAATTTTCTCAATTTATTGTATTGGTTTCTGTTCATGACAGGGAAAAATACGTCATGTTTCTGTCTAAGAGGAAAATAATATTTTGCTGTTCACTACTAACATCAACAATAGTTCTTGTTGTGAACTATTTAATTATGTATTCTACAAATGTCATGTTTCAATAGCAGTCATAATATGTACACTTTAGAGCCCTTTTCCTTAATTGTGCAAAGAAAAAAAGGAAGTTACATATTGCATATTTGAATTTTTTTTCTTTACAGTCAATTAATTACTTCTAACAACATATTGAATAACATGCATTCACTTAACCCAAGGTTTTATTTATCATGCAGGCAACTGTCTTTTTCTTTTACATTTTTTTGTTGTTCATCATACCCTCTGTGGCTTCATCATAATTCGAGACTAAATGCACTTTTCTTTTATCTTTAAAAGATGGGACATTTTGAGGAACAAAAAAATGCTTCGTGTTTCTGATCATGCAAAGCATCCCTGAAAAAGGAGAAAAGGCAGAGGCTATGAGGACCCAGATTGTTGGGGGCAATATGCTGACTCTGTAAACCACTTAGAGAGGGCTGTAAAGCACTGTGAAGCGGTATACAAGTCTAAGTACTATTGCTATGAGGATGACATACCAACAACCTTTCTTCAGTTCCCTGCAGTAAAAGAGCTGGAAAACCACGCCACTCAGATTCAGTGGCACGTCTTTCTTTTGAGATTAGAAGGGAAAATATTTTTCATGCTACTTCTAGACCCCAGAACCCTGATTATAGCCACTCATAGTCACCTTATTGGTGAGATGCGTGGCGTATAAATTTAATAAATAAATAAATAAATAAAATAAAAATTACCAACTTCTGAGTCCACATTTTCTTCAGCTGTTGAGTCAACAACTTTGGCCTATGCTTCATTACTTTTTAACATTATGCTATTTTTAAGCTAATTATTGTTACAACCCCTCCTTGTTTAGTGGCTACCTTGTTTAGTGACAGTCTGTAAATAAGACAGTAGTAATAAATTAATAAACATTATTTTTTTACTAATATGGGAGTTTAAGCCCAAATGTCTGCAATGGACAACAACACATGCTGGTGTGAGAGTAATGCTGGCACTGTTGCACAGCAAAACTTTACCTAAATGTTGCAGCACCCAGCAATTTTTGCAATCTCTTTCTCTATCATGTGGTTTGCTTTGCAACCATTTAAGCTTCTGATATAGGACATGAATTGCATTTTAATTTTAGTATTTATTCATTTCAATTATAATTTTAATTCTAAGCTTCCCTTCATACAAGTTTTTACAGCATGAAAAATGGGAGATTAATGCTGTCTTTTCTTAATCTAGGCAACGATACTCACACACACAGGCATACACACACAGACACACACACGTGTAGAAAATGTGTTTGTATATAAGTGCACACTGTTCCAGACACATGCATACTCACAGAATTATGTAGAAATATCTAAACATTGGTTATATCAAAATGATAACTGTTGAAGAATATAGGATTTGCTTTAGTTTAATTACAAATAATCCAATTAAATGATTATAAATAATGTATTGTTGAAGACTGCTATCTGAACCTCATCTAGATATGCAACTTCTTCATTTTACCATTAAAATAGGAAACAAAACTCAAAACATTAGTTGATACAAGTGCAGCATACATTTTGCTATTAATTCTCTCTCCATATCTGCAAAAATGTATTTCTATTCCTATGCATAGATTGAGCTTCTTATAAAAATAATTATAATAAAATATAGAAGATAAACTTAATCCTTTGAATGCCATAAAAATAATTTTAAGCAGACACCAATTCAGCAAATCTTCAATAGACTTATATTAGCCATCCCATACATCTGTTGCAGATGATATAAAGTTATTTATTTCCCTGCCTAAAATCCAGATTTGCTCTTCCATACTAGTGCATTTTGCATAGAGACCTTCTTCACTTTTAAGAAAACCATTCGGTTTCAACCACATAAGAAACAGTTACTGGGGAACCCTTCCTAATTCCCATGTAAACAAACTTCTTAGCATTCCCTTGCTTGTATAAACCAAGGGATTGAAAAGTCTTTGGTAGATTGTCGGAAGAAAAAAGCAAAACAGAACTTCATCTAAAATAAGGTGCCCCCGAAGGGAAGGGACAATGTGTAGCATCATCAAGGTCATACTCTCATTGGTTTTTGTCTTGTTTTGGAGGTCTTCTTTCAGTTGGGAGTCACCCCGGCTTCTTTCTGACGTAGTCTTTCTTTCTGTTGTTTAAGGGAAAAGGAATTTATTATCATTCTTTGCTTTAGTTTTCCATCTGTTTTCAAACTGCAGAGAGTATATGGTTTAGGCCAAAAGAATGGAACAATCTGAAACCAGAGTAGACATAAGTTTCCCCCTCCCTCCATTTTCTCCAGAAAATTAATTCCTGAAGTGCCACACTAAGACAGGAAGGATATGTTTTTAAAGCAAGTATATGTCAAAAAGCCTGTACATTTAGTCAACAGTGTATGTCTGTAAAAATTACAAATGTGAAAAAAACACAGACATTTAAAAATTGTAAAAGTAAAAAAGAAAGAGTAATGGCATGATTTGAAGCCAGCTACTTTTAGGGATTTTCCATTCCCTTTCTTTCAAACATGAGTATTTTACACAGTACATATGGTGAACCGCATGATACTGTAATTATAGACCAGACCCAATACAAACTTGATAGCCATACATTATCATATAATATTTCAGATAATTTCTATTAAATTAATTAATAGCAAAGTCTCTTTTGATTTCATATACATGCTCAACATCAGACTGCACTTCAAATAATTAGTCATATCTTTGTTACTAAATTGGACTCAATTCCCTCCAGCTTGCTGGTATCTGTATTTAGCATCTACATGCAGCAAAAGAATTTTCCATCTGTCTACATAAAAAAGACAGTAGCCAATACTGGACAAAATCCAGCAATCCAGAACTTGTTCTTAAATAAATTAAAATGACAAATTTAGAGGACATCTTACAGGAATGCACTATTAACTATCTTTTCTATCTATGGTGTCATATTAATTTTTCAGAAATGGAAAGAATCTTGAAAGGCAAAACCAATGCCAAGGATGATTTAATGCAGCAGGAGAGGATGCCCATGCTCAATTAACATTCAGATTAATTTTTTTATACAGAAACATGTTAAGATCTACAACGATTTTTTAAGCTGGCTCCAAGATACAATGCCATTGCAGGAGAAAGCCTTTTTAGGATAGGACACCTATCCTAAAATTGAAAATACATACTTGCTTTTCAGTAGATTAACTACATAAGACTTAAGTAAGACTTCCAGCTCTATTTAAAAGAGAACCAGAAACCAAAATCACAATAAGAATGTAACATACCAGACTGGCAGTTGGATTGATTTTCCTAGTTTCCACTTTTTTTTCTGAAGTTAACTTGCTCACTGATTGCTGAGCCATTCGGAGTCTAAAATAGAATATAAGCAAGTATTGTTAGAGATTTAAAAATGATATATGTTCACCACATAAAAGTTGTTTTCCTAAATAGCTATACTTTATAAAGCAAACATACAAAATCTACACCAATTCTCTTATCTGACAAATTTGGAAAAATTATTGTCTATAATTTTTAGAACCGTTATAGGATCTGACGTATTCTACATTCACTACCAGTGAGAGTTTTCCTAATAAAATGTGTTGATGATTGAGATAATCATCAATCCAACCCCTTAAATCACGTTAGCACTGATTAGGAGCACTTTCCCAGAGCTTCTCCAACCCAACCTGAAGATACTATGAAATGAATTTAGGGTATTTAATTGCAAAGCATACGTTCTATTACTGAACCATAGTTCTTCCCTTGCAAGAAAACACCTATCAGGCCAGTAAGACCTTCATCGTGGTCATTGTGATGCAATACCAATTCCAATCAATAATGACATCAAGTTGCAAATCCTGTGACATGCCGGGTATTACATTTTGATATCTCAGTTTGTACTGAAGACATATATTAAACTGTTATACATTGGCTCTCTTGCTCTTATTTCATGGATTGTTCTTGATCTCTAGTGACCATTTTGATGGTGTTTCAGTAACAACTTGCTCACATTATGAATGAACATACAAACAAAAAATTGCTATGCATTCCTACTACCTGGCTCACTGAGAGATCAAACTGTAATTTTTGTCTAGCACTGGAATGTATTGTTGAACAGAGTTGAATATAAAGAAAATTTCATCCATGGAATTTAGTGGCAAAACCTAAGCTTCTTTAATAACTATTTTGGTTGAGTCAGTAGAATTATAATATACAATACAGTTACGTTGGATTACTGGTTACTGGAACAAAAGCTGCAATAATCTTGACTAGCTAAATTGTATCAGTTGTCCATTTCTAAGTGACATTTAAAGTAGCCCCATCAAAGTACTGTTTATTACAAAACACTGTGAGTCAATGGTCCAGCAGATTACTTCAAAACTTTCAGTTACTGTGAAATATGGAAACAAGAAATGCAATGCCAATTTGATACTAATTCAAAAAAAGAACAGAATTGTCTCCTTAATGGTTCATATATCCTAGAAAATAATGGAAACAAGTAAGACTAGAATATTCTATGGTAAAACAAACAAGCAAACACTTTTCTATAAAAAAATTAAGCACTAAAACTTTCAGCCCAAATTGTCAATATTATTATCTAGTCAATTTTGGGGAGAGGCATTTTTTAAAATCAAAATGTTTTTTATAGTAGGTCAATTATCAAACACATACATAGTCACTCACACTTATTACCCAATTCAAGATCATTACAAAAGTGCATATTTTGTAATTACAAACATTAAATAAAATTGTTCAGGTGTTAACAATATTAACCAGCTTTAAAATATATTTTTGCTCTTTGCTAGTATCAAGTTTTCACCTTTTCAAGAATACATAAGGGTTGTGTCAGGGCTGAGGATGGAAAAATGTTGCTTACTTAACCCCACGACCTCCTTTTCATTCAAAGGATCAAGGGAGGAAAGGATAGGAATTAAGGCATGAAGTGATTTGATACCAAAAGACTGATTTGGTATCAAATCCAGCAGAATGGACCTTATATAACAAGCTGCTACCATAATACGTTCTCAAAACATATTAAATTCCTTATGATTAACATAATTTAGGGTATTTATAAAAAAGGTTCCAACTATACTAATAAAGGAGAATATTTGTAGCTCAGGGTTGACATGAAGGCTCCTTGTTGCTGTCTGAGCTTGCTTGTTTTCTTGCAGACATTTCATTATCCAAACTAGGTAACATCATCATCAGTGCTAGTAAGGAGTGTTGTTTGTTGTCAGTTTATATTCTAGCAGCTTGCCTGTCAGCATTGGTGGGTTTTTTTAAAAAAAAACCAAACATGTTCTTAGCTTTTTAAAGGTATGTTGTTCAATAGATATAGAAATAGTTAATTTTTATTTGGCATTTATCATTACAAACTTAATGCTTGCGTCAAGTTATTTTCAGTATGTGGGTCTGTGTGCAATTACTTTTGAACATTAATATAAATATTGTTTTAGGCTGAATTCATGCTTAACATCAAACCATGACTTGTCACCATGGGAATAAATTTATAGGGAATAAAGTAAGTATAACAGAAATAAGTCTCTTATAATTACAAATAATTTTGTAATTAACTGCATATTTTACACTATCAATTTCAAATGATGACAGAATAACACTATCAATTTCAAATGATGATAGACTAACTTAGTGTTTTTCAACCTGACAATTTAAGAGGGGTGGGTTTCAGTTCCCAGAATTCCCCAGCAGTTACCATCCAGCTGAAATCCATCCATTTTAAAGTTTCCAAGTTTGAGAAACATTGGACTAGATAGTTACAGGTACTACATAGAGCAGTGATGGTTAACTTTTTCTGGACCGAGTACCCAAAGCGCGCACGTGTCCCCAAACCCCCAAAATGCAATGTGTGCGTGGCCCCGCACATGCCCCTGTCCCCATGCACGCCTCTGCCCCCCTGCGAATGTGTGGCAGAGACCCGAAGACCAGCTGGCTGGCAAGAGGTGCATGCACAGCGGAGCTGAACTGGGGCGATGGCTCACGTGCCATCAGAGAGGGCACTGCATGCCACCTCTGGCACACGTGTGATAGGTTCACCATCACAGATATAGAGGAATGAACACTTACACTTCAAGAAGAAGAAAAAATCACCTGTTTGAATATGATATTTTAGAAATTTCTTTGACATTCATAGGGTAATATGAATGGGATATGATTTATTTGTAAGCAATGTTTCTGGAACAATTTTGCTCATGACAGAAGGTTTGGTGAAAAAGAATTGAATAATTTTTTTTTTTTTAAGTAATGCTACTGCCTCTTTTCTGATAACCACTGCCTCTCATTAGTATGTTGAGATTATGCTAGAGTATGGGGGAGAGGGTGGAAGAAATTTTTTTCCACTTTGACAGGCTGAAATTTGAATATTTTCCTATCTTAAAAGAAAAATTCTACATGTAAAGAATAGAAAACCATGACACTGAATTCACTGTTTCTCCTTCTATAAATATATTTTTTTCTTCCTAGCATTTTTCCAAAAGATAAAACATCAGCTGCATACTAATGTCATCTAAGTATTGATGTTCTAAACATCAGAAGTTATCTAAAGTTCCATATTTATATAAATGTACATCAAAACTCTGGACATTTGCTGCAGTGGTCAAACTGTGAAATCACGTGAGGTAAAAGAAAGAGCAGACAAGGACAATTTTGTTGAAAGATAGAAAGATACAAAATGTGCTCCTGGCTTTGATCTTTACATTTTACATCTTACTGTTTCTCAGTCACTTTAAGACATGTGGACTTCAATTCCCAGAAGTCATGATTCTGGGAGTTGAAGTCCACCCAACTTAAACTTGCTGAGGTTGCGAAACACTGGAGTGTTTCAAGAGAAGAACAACACAGATGGAGTTTCCTAATTAATTCCTAATTAATCCAACTGAACCACACTGTTTATATTAGTATCCTTTCTAAAAATCGATATCTGTTACTGATCTTGAAAGGAAGGCCTGATAAGGATTTGCTTGAGTTTTTCCTGACTTGCCCTTGTTCTTCATGTGGCTGCTGGTGGCAGTGATGAAATCTTTCAAGGGCAACTTGCAAGCAGCTTCTATTATGGCTAATTTCAAGTCTAGGAGGACTTCAGCTTCCCTGACATTTTGTTTCTGAGCAGAAAAACTGATTGACTGCTGCTTAAGATTGTTGCTTGTGATGAAAGACACCAGTGACCCACAATGTTTGCACATCTCCTTATATAAAAAGTATAGCAATTTACTGAATTATCCACATCTGCATCTAATTGAAAATAGCTGCTTAAGCAAATGTATGCTTCTACTGTTGGACAATTAACATTGTTATTATGTTGAATGCCAGCTACTTATGTGGCAAGTTGTTCATTTAGGCTCAAGAATAGTAATGTAGTCTTTGCTTATTTAATATAAGGGACACACACCGCACACACACACACACACACACACACACACACACACGCCTTAAACATTTTGAGTAATTGTTAGCCTCCATCTAGTTTTTCACCAAATGTTACATGAAAAAGGGGATGCTTGCCTGCAAAACTTGTGTTCATTCCCAGTAAACTACTATACAGTATTCCCTTTGTATTTCTGTGGCACATAATCCCATAATATTTTGCTTTCCATTTCCCATTTTAAAATACAAACGGGTGTCTATTTAACAATAGAATCTGTTGGATTTGGCAACAAATACATCTAAATAAATATTCAAGAATATTAGAACTGAACTCAGCATTATCATTTTATAGTTTCCACTCAGATATTGATTACAAATAATATAATTTATTAGGAAGAATGAGCGTTACTGACAATATAAAAGAGAGGTTTTTAGTTTTTTTCAGGCAACACCACCTTTAAAAAAAAAAAAAAATCCCACTACCCCATCAAGAATCAAAGCCCAAATGATAGAAAATTGGCTGAGTTAAATGAACTTTTTTAAAATGTGTGTGTTAGTCTCTCACATAACCACAATAAATTCTTGCAAAACCCATAGGGTTCCATAGAACATAATTTTAAAAAAAGGAAAGAAGGAAGGAAGGAAGGAGGAAGGAAGGAAGGAAGGAAGGAAGGAAGGAAGGAAGGAAGGAAGGAAGGAAGGAAGGAAGGAAGACTATACATACCAGAAAGTTGCAAATGGGACCTACTCCAAAATAATATAATATGGAATGGTCCAAAAGTGCAAGTTTTTAGCCATGTCTTCTTCTAGAATATTTATTCCATTTCCTTTCCCTAAAACTAAGCATGCCCAGTCATCATTAGGCTGGATTCAGGAAGAGGAAGTGTTATACTTCTGCAAACTTTCAAATCACGCTCAGCTTGTTTGCTGATGAATGAGCATGGGGTTAATTTGGCTGTATAAGAAGTGAGAGCCATAAACGTGAATTTAATAGGAGGGGGAAGTAAAATTAAATGTAGCAAGACCATTGGACTGGAAAATATTATAAATATTATTTAAAATGTGTTATATTTTTAACATAAATTTGTTACAATATTAAATAATATAGTACAGTAATGAAATCATTAAAAATCATCCCAATCTTTCCCCTCCTTATTAAACCTTCAAACAGTTCAAACCTTAACACAAAAAAGGGTTTTAACTAAAAACTAATAAAACTGGGAAACGATGGAACATGCCACAGCATGGAGTTTGATCTCCACAGCAGGATACCAAGAAATAATGCAGTAAATTCAGCATAGGATTTTGACACTGTGTTAAATGGGGTCTGAATCCCACGGGCTTCCCTTTGATGCAAGTGTGGACATATTAACTTCACTTTTGTTTGTCAGTGCTGTCTGCAACACCAATATTGCTTCACTTAAAGTTGTCGAACATGAAAATGCAAAGAGAAGCAATCTGTTCCAAATTAGCACAGCTCCTCTTTCATTTCACTAGCTAGCAATTGGAAGGGGTTAAGAAAGTGTAATTTATCAGATTATATGTGTTTATCTTTTTGTGGGGACAGCATCCCTTTGGTCAATTTTCCTGGGCACCCTGAGGGAATAATCTTTCCTTGAGGTCCATTTGATCTCAAAGAAAACAATGACGCCTGAGAAATACAGAAGTATAATTTGTTGAGTTTGAAAAAGAACAGTTCCCCAGACTTCTAAAATGGTATTAATGGGTTTATTAGAACCTTACCTTTCTTTGGAAATGTTTTTGTTCTCCCGTTTCCAAATAGTCTTAAACTCACTGCAGAATTCATACCAAACCATGAAAACATAATTCGGTGTGGTCTCCTTTTCACCAGATTTTGGCTTTAGTCCATAGTACTTCACCATTTCTTCAAAGCTGGAGGATGTAGAGGGGGAAAAGGTGGACAGCACATAAACTCATTGGGGAAATTCAATGGAAATTTTGCTGGCATAGATTTCTGACTAGAAATTCCAGGCTACAAATAAAAAAAATCAGGTACAAGTAGAAACTGTACCATAAATAAAGACCAGATGCAATATAATATATAAGAAGTTTTTTTTATTGCATCAGCTAAGTGAATTCAGTTGGCAGATGTCTACATAGGCAATAGGAATAGAAAAAGCAAAAAAAAAGCAAACTGGTGAGTAAGATTTGAGAAAGAATCACATTTTAAAAACAGTTGTTTATGAAAAGGCACTGAATTGAACCATTGTACATTCCCCTAATAAATCTCTAAATAATAGGCTATTAAGTCATGGCAACCTCTCTCTAACTCAGTGTTTCTCAACCTTGGCCAATGGAAGATGTGTGGACTTCAACTCCCAGAATTCCTCAGCCAGCTCTGCTCTAACTGAAGGTTTTCAGGTATTAATATCCTGAAAATACATCATTTGACTCAGAGCAAACACCAGAATATATTACTAGTGGAGTTACAACTGGGTGGTAAATATTCCTAGGATTGTTTTTCACTTCCCATGTACTGTCTGCTTCTTCATTTGTGTCTTCCAAGCAAGTTGGAACAACTTATTGCTTAAGGACAATTTGGGGCATTAAATTAAAGGTTAAATTGGGGGCATTGAGATCTAGAATTAAGTTTCTTATACTGAAGAAGGATGTGGCTGGTGAAACTATGCATATGTCAGTAGACATTTTGCAAGGTTTTGGATTTTTGATCTGAAAGAAGACTATAAAATATTTTTAAATGCTCTTTTGGACAAATAGTAAGTTTATTATCTAGTATTGTTCCTTGACTACTATTTTCTTCTAGGAAGTGACAGAATACTCTCCATGTTTTAACCAAACAACCTTCCTTTCATATGAAAAGACAGCTGTCACAGGAAAGCTACAACTTTTGCTTTAACTCAGTCCTGTTGGATTTCTCTGTGTATTGTATATATTTTCATCTATAATTTAATCTCCCAAAAAGTTTTAACTGTATGAAAATGCTGGAAAGAATAATATGCATTTGAAGAAAGAATCCCAATCCTAATCTTATTTAAAGGTATTTTTGAATTTATAATGCACAGAGTTAAGAAATCTGGAGAGCTTACCACTTTTGTGCATTGTCCAGGTGACTTTTCTCTTCCTTATGTTCTTCTACAGCTGCAAAAAGCATTTTTTAAAAAATTAGAAATCTGAATGTATGCTACATTTCAAGGGTTTTATAATTTCACACCCCTCATACAAAAAGGAATATTTATAGTATTAAGATATGAATTGTAAATTAAGAAATTATGTCATCCTTGTAAATGTTATAAGGAAAAGAACTAAAAACCCTAAAAATATGCTAGAAATACAGAGGCTGGTGTAATTGGCTAAACACTTTTAGATGCTGTTCTTATATGCTGTTCTTATGATGACTATTTATGAGGAGATGCTGTATAGACCAATAACAAAACACTTATTTTTATTGTGTTACAAATATATTTTATTTATAGTGAAGATATGCACAATTCACAATGATTTTGGCCTCCTTGAAGCTAATAGACTCCATACGTTGTCCAATTGATGGCTTTTTTAATCCATGAAGGACATATCCAACAAGACATATTTGTCTGTATTTGTAGCTGGATTCCAGAATTACTGTACCTCAGGGTTTATAGCTCAAGATGTAAACAACCAAGCTCAGAAAGCACTAAGAAACTCTAAAGGAAAAATATTTAGATGTTCAGGACCAAAGTTATCATACAAAGATCTTTCAGATCCTGACAAGAAAGATTACTTACATTTCTGTCTAGACTTCATTTACTCAAAAACTGTGGTTTCCTATCCATTCTGATTCCCAACATATAGGTATATCCTGGGAACTTTTTTGTGGAATTATAATGAAATATTTGCTATCAGGTGGCCAGAGATGATACTGATAATGCTACATAGCTGAATTTCACAAAATAAAAGTTGTGTAAATCTTATATATGACAACTCTTCCTGTGTTTCCAACGTTAATATGGATTAAATTTAGAAGTCTATACTGATGACAAATTCCATAAAGCTTAGTTGTGTAAACCAGTGGCAGTTTAAAGGTTAGAAATAGAATCCATTTAATCCAACTGTAATAGGATTAAATAATAATAAAAACAATGCTCTGTACACTTATGTATTCGTGCATATGAAAGAACCCTATTTCAAATGGTCTCTAATATATAGAAATTGATAAAATCAGGCTTAAGGAACTCTTAGTAAAGATAAAATGGATTGTGACTAGTTTTGTTTTAATTTTGTATGCCATTCAGCATTCCTTTAGTACAGTGATGGTGCCAAGGGAGCACTTCGAGTGCGCATGCGCGCACTTGTCAAGGTTGCAACCAGGAAGAGGAGCTGCCCAGGGGGGATGTGTGCGCTGGATAAGCACTTCCGGCGTCCGGCTCACAAATGCATGCCAGCCAGCAAGTCTTCTGGTTACTGCTGCGCATGCGCTGATCAGCTGGCCAACGTGCCTGCTCATGCCGGAAAATAGAAGACCAGCTCTTCCAGTTTCCTGGACTGCCGCAAGCACAAAGGCCAGCTGATTGGCGTATACACATGCATGCCAAAAACTGGGAAGAAGAATGGGCGACACCTTGTGTGCCAGGCGACATGACTCCATGTGGCACATCAGGCATGCATGCCATAGGTTCGCTATCATGGCTTTAGTAGAAAGCCATATAAATATGCTTAATAAATGAATAGATAAAATTAAGTTTGATAGTGTATAAATGAGATTGTCTTAAATACAAAATTCTCTTATGTAGGGTCAGAATTATAAGATTGTTCTACCACATCTTATTTATTTATTATTTTTATTTATTTATTGTACTTGTATGCCGCCCTTCTCCTGAAGGACTCAGGGCAGCTCACAAAAATAAAAAGATGCAATAACAGATAAAACCAAAAATTAAAAGCAATAAACATGTATAAATATGTAAAACATCTAAAAAAAATTAAAACCCAAATTAATTAAATCTCTCCTTTTGCACTGTAATTCCTGTTTTAATCTGATTAGATGTCATCCCTTTGAGGAAGACCAGACTTGGAAACCAAAATAATTCTTCTCTTTTGTATTATTTTATGTTTCTCCCCTCCCTGTCTTTATCTATTAGAGAATAGGGGCAGAGTTACGGTATGTTAAAATATTTACAGATCCAATCAATTTCATACCTTTTGTGCTCACCTGCCATCATTTTTACAATTTACACATGAAGAATCAAAGGAAGAAGTATAAATTGTACATGAGTTTAATTACAGGGCCAAGATTAGAATTTTAGTTAAAATGTTGTAAAAGAGGCACAAAAACCGAAAGCACAGATCTCTCAAGTTTCTATTCTTACTTCAGCTGGAGCAAATTTAGGCGCTAGGGAAAATAAGCAAAATATTTTATAAATATTCTGTCTGTTATAAATCTTAATAATGCTATTTTTATTTGTATAATACTACACATAATCTGTTTTCAACCCAGATTAGTTTGGTCTATTTAGCAAACTTATGGAGGTAAACTGCTTTTAAGTTATGTATAAATATTTTTGTACAAGGGCTTGCAAATCGTAAACTGTTACTATCCTTATACTTGAGATATTTTGGAAAATATCTTGACATTTTTCAACTACATGATGCATGAAAGTTTAAATACACTTAACAGTAACCCAAAAATACTGATTATATTTATACATTCCACCCACAGAACAAATTAATAGTTTATTATCAGAGGTAATACAAGGAAACCAAGAAATTATGTTCTGTTTAAAAATGGATAATGTTGCCTATAAATTTGTCAAAATTGTGTTGAAGGTCAGTTTACTAGGCAATTATAGCAATGAAGCCAGCTATGTCAGTTATTATATATTCATTTTTCTTGGATATATTTGTATATTAACAGAAAGAAGTCTTTTCAAAGAGTTTGCTTTTTTATATACTCAAGAAATGGAACATATTTTAAATTGTGTTTCAGTTCATATCCCCTTTTGAAATATAATACCAAAATAAATTGAGACCAATGATACTATATGTCTCAAAACTCAATATTTTTCTTGGAAACAACTCCAAAAATGATTTTTTTCAAATATGATTCTCCTGCATTCACATTATTAATCAATCATTATACCCCAAGTGTGGTTAAACATGGTAACTTTTAAAACACAGTATTATTTAACATAACAAGAAAGAATATTTTTCATTTGCTTGTATTCCAAAGAAAACAGCAAGAGTAATCTTTCTGAGATTGCTAAATACAGGCAAACAATTTAAGAAACTGGAAAATTGGTTTTAATCCCTTTTAAACAGAATATGTATGAAACCAATCTGTTCAGCTTTTGAAAAAATAAACCAGACAGACTTTTCCCTATAAAAATGAAGGATTTTTTATGGAGGCGGGGTGTGTGTGTGTTAGTGTGCTCAGAAGTATGATGAATTATGTTAATAAGAATAGGAAACAGGTCTTCTCTAAAACAAGAAATTGTCACAAATACCTAGCAAATAAGTATATTGGGTAATACAGAGTTGCAAAAATGAACCTAACTTTATAAAAAGCTTATGGTTGTGGTTATTTGAGTTGTTTTAGAAAATAAAAAACCCCACAGTATTATTTCCTCCTGTGGGATGCTTAGAATGATTTATGAAGCTGAGGTTATATTTTATAAATTGAACTTAGTAAAGATTGATTTCATACAATCAGGTGAAACTTTAGGAATATAATATGTACAGCAGCCTCTTGCACTTAAGATATAGTTTTTTTACAGTGCTGGAATGGAGAACGAATTAAAGAATTCTCTTCATTAGGATATTTTCCTTTTACAAATAAACATTTGAGGTGGTTGGGAGCACAGGTTTATTTTAAAGGCACAGCAGGAAAATGGCAAAATTGAAATTAATTTTCTATGGATTTGTGGAGACTTTTTCACACTGTGAATTGATTCATCTCATTTGATTGTTTTTTTATAACCTTTCTATTGCTGGTAATGAATTATTCTGCCACATAGTCTCTTAGATCAGAGTTAGCATCAGAATGGTAGAGTTTGTGACAGATATTGGAGCAAGAAGGTTATAAGAAGAAATATATATATGTGTTTTATATGGAACACATCAGATTCTTTGCACAAATACATTAAAAAAATATAATAATATAGTAAAATATTTTTTAGAATTTAAAAAATAAAGCATACCTTTAAAAATGGTTTTGACAGCTTCCCATTTTATAATTTAATACTTTAAAAAGAGCAGGAAAAGGAACAACATCTACCGGTATGTACAGTTTAGTGTTAGAAAAGTATTATAGTAGGTTTTGGTTCATTAAAATTGTCAAACTTCTAATCTGTATACAAAATTAGACCATAGACAAATGTTTCTCCTATTGGTTAGTTCTGTATATAAATATCAAAGCTATAAATGTATTCATAAACAAGGATGGTAAATAATACAATCTCACTGAAAAGATGTGTACTTCTTAATCCCAATATGATTTCCTCAATCTCATATGAGGAAAACTCCCAAATTTAGTGGTCATGAAGACTCAATAATCTGAAGCTGAGATGGACATTATTTGGAGTTGGTTGGAATCACTGTCCTAAGGTGGTTTAAATAGAGCAGTGTCTAAATCAAATAAATCAAATAAATTAATTAGATTTAGTTACATTATACTTCACTCTTCTCCAAACTGATGGAAAATTCTACTTGTTTATCCAAGTAAACAAGACTGAAAGGAGTCAGAATGGGAAAATTTGGTTTAACTTTCCCCTTTTAATACTTTTTTGATCCTGTGTTTATATTTTTTATTTATGTTGCTACGTATGTGCAAGAAATCTCTGAAACTTGTCATTTTCTCCAGCTTTGGGTTGAGATGGGTCTCATCCTCTTAAATAATTATATCTGTTTGAGGAATTGTCTTTTCTAGACATATATAGTATGTGATTTTCACTACTTTTACTTTTTCTAATGTTGTATCTTGTCTTTTGGAGTTGGGTGACCTTCTAAACTCGTAATTAATGAATTAAGTAAATAAGAAATATAAGCAAAATAATGTATTTTTCACGGCTAAGGAAAACATCTTGTTGCCTGCTTCTACTTTTTTAAATATTTTCTTGTTTCTCAACCACTAAGAGCATTCATCACCCTCTTTTATCATTTTAGATCTATATTATATAGTTTTAAATATAGGCTGAAATGCTTGCTCATCTACACGAACCTAAATTGTCATGAATACTCTTATGTGTTAACTGAATCTTATAATATACCATAATACTAAAAAGTATAGATGAAAATTTCTGTAAATCTAAACAGTTTGAATATGAGATCTCAACTGGCCAGCAACCAATTTTCATTGATGAACAAGAAAATTTTGGTTCACATACAAATAGTTTTCAACAAGGAGGCTTATAAATGCAAAGATCATATTGCATAGTCTTTCTGTGGATAGTATAAACAGTATTATAAGTGTTGGTTTTTTATATACTTTCCAACACTTAAGGAGAACCATGGACATGGATCTGTATAAAATATTATGTTAAAAATTATGTTGACTTCAAGAAAATTCAATAAAGCCTATTCATCTGGAATAGAATTGTATACATTATCAAAAATAACTCTAATGTGACTTGGGATCATTTCTATTCCTCAAAATAATTCAAAATTTACTTTAAGAAAATTATGTGTTAATTTCAAAGCAAACAGAAGATATAGTCTGCTATTTTAAAGTGGAACATTCAACCTATATTATTCACTGCATTTCTGTTACTTACGGTATGTATATATGTTCTATAGACTGCATTTAGATCTATTATTTATATTGATTTATATTAAGTTTTTGCTTCCAATAGCAACTGCTTGAGCATACAAACATTCTTGAAAAAAGAAAACATCTGTAGTATCACATCTAAATAAGAGTTGTGATATTCCAAGATAATTGTTCTCTCTCTGGCTCTTCTAATATTTTCCCAGTTGCCTGCAGCTGTTGTAATTCATGGGTATGGAAAGAAAGAAAGAGAAAAATGCCTATGTATGAAGCAATGAAAATCATGAACACAATAAATGTTTGGCTATCATTGGAATTTTGAAAACATGGATATTATGGTTTTTTAAACTACAGTTTGTCTCACTCAAACACAGATCATAGATGAAAAAAAAAATGCACTGTGAAGCATATTCCTGAAGATTCCAAATTACTATTTTATTTTGTTTTTAACACTAATGAAAAATATTCACTAACTGAAACAGTAATGTAGCATATCATGATTGCTTGACAGTTATCCAGGAGTTTCTTCCCAGACCATTCCTTTAAAAAATAAAAACAGCTGCCCTTGATATACTAGCATCTTCTGCCTTTTCTGTAACAAATCACTTAAAGTTCTTTTTATAAGGGGGTGATATTGAATATTATGTATAAAAGAGGTCTTGGTGTATCAAGAGACTGAAAAATAGATCTTCAGTAAAATGAAAAATACAAACCATTTATAAGACAATGCAGTGCTTAAAAGGAAAAGCAGTGCTTTTCCAGCATTTACAAACCTAGAAAACTGATAAAAAGTACAATTTTGGTTTTATACTTTTTTTTAAAAAAATGCGGTCTTTACCATCAAAATATGTGACACTTCTAAATGTGAAAACCTTTAATTTTCCTCAAATTCCATTCAATCATTCTGTGCTACACTTTTGCTTTGTTTATTTTTTATTATATTTTTATTCTGCTCAATAACCAGATTATCTGGGGACATTGCTATTTTGCTGATGAACAATTCTATAATTTCAAAAGTTTGCATTCAGCTTAATGACCTGTGACTTGCCCTAAGAAAGTTACAGCGTAATGTATAATATTTTTTATGTTGGATTGGGGAGAAGGGTTGACTGAAATGTTCTGTTTTTACTTTCTCCTCTGTAATCATCATTGTTATAGCTACGGAAGAGCAATTTTGCTTGTATATCTTGATTAATTTCAAATTTTAAAAAACCCTACATTTGGGGAGGTGAAAATAAGTGGCTTGAATCCCACCCAATGGAAAATTATTAAATTTAAATTTTATCTATTTTTCCATTCTGCAATTTGATATCGAATAATATCTGCAACAATATTGCCATGGTTAATCAAGAAATATTAAAATCAAAATGATAGTATTTACAGATTTCTAAGCTGAATGAAGAAAATTACCAAGATTATGTATATTGGCAAGTTAAGCATGAAAAGCATGTAATTATGCATACCATAATTACATAATGGTATAACCCTAAGCATGCATTTTTAGAATGAAATTGCACTGTTTGTCAAAGATAGTTCCAGGATCATACTGTAAAACATTTTCTACAATTACCAGGGAATCTGCTGAAAGAATGACACCCCTGCAGAAAAGTACAGTCTATAGGGATGAACCACACATAAATCACTCTTGGTAAATACAGTTGGTCAACCACTCATTTTTAACCAACCATTTTACATTGTATTTATATGTACCAGTTAATTTCCACACACTAAATATCATACTTCTGGATAATTTCCACCTATTCCTGAAGCCCTGCAATCTAACCTACCAAACATTTTTAAAAAGTGAAATACTCTCCTTCTGTCTGTCTTTCTTTCACTGAAACAGACACACACACACATCTGAAATAAGAGAAAGATGGATGGTTATATAGAGATCAAGGTTTAGCTATAGGTTAAAATAGTTATGCCTATCCATTCAGTGCAGGGGTGGGCTCTACTTACCTCTACTACTGGTTCTAAAAGTGCACGTGCTTTGCGTGTGGTCGGAGCGTGCTTCATGCGCTTGCACGCCGAACGGGCACTCCTGCGCATGCGTAGCTTTTTTTGACGAAAAAAACCTCCAAAAAAAAGCTTCCTGTGCATGTGTGCAAGCGTGCTCCGTACACGGACCAGTAAGTACGGGCGCACGAGGGGCAGGTCCAGGATGCGTAGAACCAGTTTGGTGATGTCACAGCATCACCACTACCTATTCACGCGAACCGGACCGAACCGGGAGCAACCCACCACTGATTCAGTGGGATGGTAAGCAGCAGAAATGAACTTAGTGGATAGAGTTAAACAAAAATGGGGACTTCCTCCAAAGACCCAATAGGGAGTTGTCAAACATGCAGAAGAATCTTTCTGTGGAAAATGAAAAACAACCAAAATATGGCCTAATATGGGTCCCATATTCTATTTGAAAGGATAATTCATGTGAAAAGGAAAAAAAACAACAAAAAAACACAGACATTTTCTCCTGCCAACAGGAGTGGCTTCTAGTTTTTTCCCTAGATTGATCAATGGATCCACTTTGCAGTGGGAAACCTATTATTGCTAGTGAGTTTATGAGGAAGCTTAGTACATGTATTACACTTCTTTTTAGAAACATTAGTAGAGAAATAAAGTCTGTGTATATAGTGGTATAATTGCTGGGTTACAATCTTATTGTACATTAACTTAGAAATGCTGTAAATCTTAGTGAAGGCAGTGAGATGAAATATATTTAACATTATATAAAAATATAAATAATACTATATTACCCATATAAAACCATATTAATAAATTACTGTTTCAATACTAGTATATTGTGACTAGCATATAAAGTCAATTATTATCTAATGCCAATGACAATAGATCCACTCAAAAAGTGAAAGAAACAAAAGTGAAAGTAGAATGATTCCAAGAAGAGAAAGTATGACTCCTATATCACAAACGATTTGAAGATAGGGAATGGATTTAAGAAAAGAGGATATGGAATATACTTTAAACTGACTGAAGTTGAAGAATTATGTTTGGAATGCCCCAGAACCATGTGAAGATAAGCTAAAGTAAATGATGTAATTTCTGAAACCGCCTATACAAAGAAATGTGAACCACATTCTGAACTAATAATTAAAAGCAGATTTGTATTGAAATACATCAAGAATGGTAATGTGCTTAAACAGGTTGTACCTTCACAGTAAAAATCTTCAAACTTATCCTTAAAGGGCTGAAGATGTTCTTCAGATGATTCTCTGAAAACAACTTTCATTTGTTTTTCACAACCTACAAGAATAAACTCAGTGTTAAACAACAAAACACAAAACCTATAATAAAAACTAATATTCAAATATTCTCAAACAACAGTTTATCTCCAACTAATAGGAATAAATACCCATCAGAACTGTAACATACCTTACAAAAAAGATTTCTACATTAAGAAAAAAGAGCTGGCTTAAATGTCCAGTCATTTAGGTGATTCATTATGGAGTGAATTTGTAAAAAAATGACTTAAAGTATCTTTATGAAAAACAGTCTCCTACATAGCAACAGTCTTGCATTGTTTAGTTTCACTATCACTAACGGGCTTCATTCCATGAAACAGGAATTTCTAGTATGAACGATTCTCAAATTAGCCTTCACCACTCACATTTATTGGAATTACTGTAAGAGAAATTAAGGTGTCCACTGCATTTTGAAAAGTACCAACGAGTTTCAGGAAGCAGTTTAGGAAAATAATACAAATGATTTGAACAATAAAGAGAAAGTATTCTGATGTATTAGAGAAGTACAATTATATTGTTTCACTGATTATCAAAAGCCTAGCTGCAACCCAGTACACACATAAGTACTTTATCAACTCAGTTCTGCTTACTTCTGAGTTATTAACTTCAGTAGTTCCTTTCATTGATCTTTATATTATAAAATTATATATATATATTTATATTTTATTAGTTTAGTTGAATAAGAAATCAAAACAAGTGACTTATTCACATACCAAGATGTAAACATTTTCATTATACACAGAAAATAAATACAATAAATAACAGTGAGAATAGACTTTGGCTATTTTTGGGATGATCTGTATAATCCAATTAATTCAATTAGCCTTAAAGCATGTGAAATGTATCTAAAGATTAATATCAGACACTTGTTCTTGGCTTTATAGGTAGTAACATAATAAAGAATAGTAGCAACTTGATTAACACCTTCATATTTCAGTAATTAATACTGTATATTTTTGATTTATACATATGATTTTCAATGAACAATTCTCCATGTACATTACTATGTATAATTATGTAAGGGAATAGTACAACTATTTTGAAAAAGCACAGGGTATGCCCAGTTTTATAGATTAAAATATCTGATGTCTTCCCAGGGGATTTTCACCCCATATTTTTGTGATACATTTGAAAAACATACCGTATATTCCGGCGTATAAGACGACTGGGCATATAAGACGACCCCCAACTTTTCCAGTTAAAATAAAGAGT
>JANHFM010004639.1:31100-46734 GCA_032468115.1 Grayia smithii | reverse complement strand
TATAAGACGACCCCCCACTTATCTGAAGATTTTAATGGGTTAAAAAGTCGTCTTATACGCCAGAATTTACGGTAAGTCTATGTACTAGATTCTGAAAAAAAGACTGAGGTTCCCAGTACTTTTAATTTTATTTTGGGTGGTTACTTGACCCATTAATGCTCTAAACTGAGGGCAGGTATTATGGTGTAATTCCTTTTGTCAGTTTTACTTTCTGTGTTCTCACTTATAGCTAAGGGACCTGACCCAATTTCTGACACATTGCAGTGCCACTACTATAAACACTGGGCAGGGCAATGGTGGGCATTCACTAGGCTAAGACTTAGGAAATCACTAGTGTTCCACCACTTCAGATGGAAAAGAATCACATCAAAGCTAGACTGCTTCTGTGTCTACATAATCTTGATACAAGCTAAAATCCTCATTGGTATATAAATCAACAATATAAAGAAACTGGAATCATCAATTATGGTAGCAGTGACAATCTGGAGAATTTGACAGAGACAATTTTAGAAAATAAAAAGAATAATGGTCTTATTGAAAATGAAATTTCTAATGATGACATTTTATAATATGTCCACTGCATATATTAAATTTCTCAATTGATAATCCAATTGGTGAGAAAATAGGAGATACTCTATGAATTAAAAGAGAAATGTTTTGACCCATCTTACTTCAGAAGGTAGAAATGCACAGTGCAACATTTAGTTCTACAACTAGATGAAATGTTAATTTTTAAAAATTCCTGATCCATTTTCTTAACTTCTAAAGTTTCTTTAAATGGCACTCACAGCCTAATCCTAGTCACATTAATTTAGAAGTACATAACATTGATTTCAATGTCTGTAAGGTGAAGAATCTGGCATTCATTAAATGTATTCACTGTCACATATGATCAAATGTTGGTTACAATTTTTTTAAAAAAATTCAATAATATCAACTAAAACACCCAAGATCCAATTTTTAAAAAATCATAACTAGTGTTTTTAAATGTTGGTTATTGAATATTTATGTCACATGTAATATTAACAGATTATATTTATGACAAATGCTGCGCAACAGGACAGCACAAGAGATCAAGCATTACATTCTGCCACAACAGACTACAACTCGGTTCTTTTGAATCTTCTCGCTAGGCCATAATTCATCAATGTTTCTGAAATAGTGTGTTAGAGGAAAATTCCACAGTCTTTCTGCAAAGGAATAAAATAAGCCTGGAGATCATAACTGGCATTTGGTGGAAAATACCATCTGCCAAAAAAGTAGCTCACCCATGCAATTGTTCTTCTCTTTCTGATCCTCTGTTATTATGTGAAGGAAAAGCATTATTTCATATACATATTATAATTGAAATGTACACTGGAAAGTTAAACCTATAATTAGAACTTGCCTAGAGAAAATTATGCTTAAATTTTGGATGGAAGCACAAATGTGAAATATAACTGTTATTTTTCAAAATTCGAGAATATGAACTTCCTTACTCTCCACAAATATAGTTTTGATTTTCTGTGCTCTCCCAATGAACCAAGGTTTTATTTTGTTTTCCTGGCACTGCTATTTCTGGAAAATAAAGCATGATTGTCTCTAACTCTAGCACAGCTAGGGTTACCAGAACAGACTAAGGAGGACATGGACAATTGAAAAGAAGGACAAATGGCAGAAAAAAAAGTCCCTGTTAAATTTCTTGGCATCTGTGAGGAAAATTACAATGAAAATCCACAAAAAATGTTCTTAGGCCTACAGGTATGTGAAATTACTTTTTCCACCACCAGACTGTTTTTTCAATTTCAATATTTTTAGAACAAATCTTTATTTTGAAAAATATATGCTGGTAATAATATAGAATTGATGATGCCAAGCTTTGTAAATTTCACCATAGAAATGTATGAGTCATATGATTTATAGATGATAGTGATCACAGATTTGAAGGGAATGGATTGAAGCCGATTGCTGGATTCTGAAAATAAGTAATGTACATCTAGACAGCAGATGGATAGAACACAAGCCTAAGCACAACATCGAACTCCCTCTTGAACCAGCAAATTAATGGAAAGGCAGGATATAAATTCACAAAGAAAGAAGCAAAATAAGAATTAATGGTATTTATTCAATTATTTAGTTCATTCTTTCTATACCACCCACAGATCCTTTGGCAGTTAACCCAATAAATGTTAAGATCATAAGAGACACCAACAAATATAGTAGAACTTAGATTTGGTGGATATTTATATCAGGAAATCCTTGTAAGCAAAGGGCATGGGAAGTTTGAAAGGTAACAGACATAGAAGCCTGTCCCAGTCTCACCTGTCTAACGCAAATTTCTGTTGTGAGACAGAAGGCAAAAATTTAGCAAATGCAAGAAATACACATGTTCAGTGTAAAGAAGCATGCTGATGCTTGTTCAAGTCAGTTTTATGGAGGGGTTGCTGTTTTGTTTAAACAGCAGATAAGGATGGTTTCTAAAGGAGACTGGATTCTTAAAATCTTAAATCAGACACAAAGTTACTTCCTCAGCTAACTCTTAGAGAGCTCTGGAAAAAAACAGTTTCTGTTAATGACTCTTCATGCTTCTGCCAGTCTTCTCTCTGGATAATAAAATATACAACTGTAAACAGTCATATCTCATGTTGTGACCACACCGGAACGATAACAAAGGAATGACAGCTAAGGACAGAAATAAGGATTAACAATCCAACTTGGAGATGTAATGTATCTTTGGGAAGATTCAAATTACTTTAACAGAAAAACCATGGAACAAGCCAGCTGCAATTACTAGACCCAAGGGAAAGCAGCAAGGAATGCTGGACAGCTAACAATGGAACAAAAATACAAAACTAGGAAGTTGAAATGCTTGGCATCCTGAGGTTGGTTGTTATTATTTACGTAACATAAAAATATTAGTACACAATGCAAAAAATGATATTGTCTGCCAATTTTAATCTCCCTTAAAACTCATCCTATAGGGCATGGTCCAATATAAATTAGCCTGCATAATATATTGATTTGGGGGTTGGCATGGGATTGTGGACACCCAAGTAACCTTTATCCAGTTATTTTTTTGAGTTTAATCTGTCTCACAAGATTTTTGCTATGAGATAAGTGAGGAAGATTCATTTGTATCCCTCCTTTCCCAGAGGAAATGAAAGATATAAAATCAATGACTAAATCAGTTTAGATCATGGGGAGGACAATTTGCTGGAAGGTGAAGTGATTCCTCTATTTATGGACTGCAGAATTCAGTAACTGCATTAAAGTGGTTATCCTACATTTCTATTCAACCAGATCAAAAGAAATCTACACATTTCAGAAAATGGCCACTGACTTTGGTTTGGTCTTCTCTATGCATCTTACATTCCCTGTTCATTTTTTTTTAATAACACACTTCAAATTACCCGTTTGAAATGAAACCTGTTAACCAAGATTCAACTTAATCAACATTTGCTCTGGGAGCCTTTTAAACATAAGAGTGGGCTTTATATATAAAAAGTAAATAGTACATATACATTATCAGCTACATAAAATGTAAAAATGAATGTTAGCATCATGAGAAGCTTCTTTAGTTAATCATTTTCTGTTACATTTTAAAGTACACTATTTGGATATATACTGTATTTTCACTGCATCAGATCTAAAATTAGCATGAAAATACTTCCTATCCAAAATGACAGTGGAATATAGCAAGAAATATTATTTAAAATATCACAGCATGTGTACTGCTAGATATGCATTATGGTTTCCATGGCAATGACTAGAATTCAATAGTAAAATATGAAAATGTAGCTTGATTAGCATTTTGCCACTCCCAGAAGATTTAATGCATTATTGCACCCAACTTCTTTTTTAAAAAAACTTGCCAAGTAAAAAAATTACAAAGTGGAATTTCTTTCCTTAATGTCTGTGAACAATAATCTTTTAAAGCTCCACAGATCCCTGTAAATCTGTCCAGAGCTCCATTACATGTAAGCAACCCTTCATGTAAGGAGCGCTGTGCTGTCAATCAGAGAGGAGCTGGTATTTTTAGGCATCATTTTAAAACAAAATGTAAAACTAGAAATGGTTCAGGGTTGATAAGGATGAATTGTTGAACAAATACTAGGACCTACCACTAGCACTTACAGGAATCATCCCAACCAAGCCAAGTAACAGCATAGACCCTTGAAACTGTCACTGATACAATCCTTCATGAGTTATGTTCCAGTGAAGATTGCAAGGAGCCATTCTCTCTGTGTGTCTCATGATGTCTGCTTAGAACTCAGCAGGTATGTCATCACTCAAGGCTGCTAAAGGCCTGCTTTTTTTAATATTCCATTTGAAACTCATGCCATCTCAAAGAAAGTTTTAGAATTTAAAATATCATTTTAAAGTAAGAGGAAAATGGAAAAAATATTTTTAAGGAAAAACCTTGTGCTAACTGATTGAATAAACTCTTGTTAAAAACGTTTTAAGGGAAACATAGTACTCTTTCCTCTTCCTACTCTGTTCTCTTAGAAGGGAGGGATATTATATATCGTATGTATTATATTAACCAAGACATCTCTAATAATGTTTTGGCTAGAAACTACATTTTAATTTCGGCGATGATTCAGAAGGCAACTAATGAAATGAACAACCTTTACAAGTTCTTGAGTATCTAATTATATGAAATGCACTTCCATTTGTATCCATAACTGATTTTGCACCATTGTCGAGACTTGGCCAGTTTAAATGCAAGATATTTTATTTTGGGTTGGGGTGGGGGAGCTGGGGAATAAAGAATCACAAAAAGCTACTGATTTTTTTGTATTCTGATTGCAGGATTCACCAGCATAGCACATGGGCTCATGTCTTGCAGCTCTTAACTGACTCTGGTTTTGAGAAAGGCAAGGCACCAAAACAAGACAACAGCAAATTATGGAACCATTAACTACTGGAGGTCTCCTTCCCTTACTTCTTTTATTCAGTATTGCTTTAGCAGAGGTGTAGCACATTTACTTTACAAATAATCTGGAAGGATGTGGCAGACGAGCAGAACTAAAAATTGGTTGAAGCAAGTGGCAGATGGAACCAGAGCCAAAATAAATAGGGTTCAATCTCTTTTCCTGCTTTTTAAATGTCTCCTTTTCCTGATATCCTCTTCTAGTATTTCTCAACCTTAGCATGTTTAAAATGTGTGCTGACTGGAGAATTCTGAGAGTTGAAGTCTACACATCTTAAAGCTGGTAAGGTTGAAAAACACTCGCTTCTTTTCTTTCCCCCACCTGCATTTGAAGAGGGAAGGAATAGCTTGCTATTCTTTGACTTGATCACTTACAGGGTGATTTTCAAATGAGGATGAAATGAAGCTGAGATCCAAGGGCTATTGTTTAATTTAGGGTTACATTCTCCCTTCCTCCCTCCCTTTATGTTTCTTCTCCTCCCCACCCATCTTGCAGACTTAACTTTTAGAAATATAAAGTTAGATAAATCTCAGAAAATCTTGGGTAAAACTGAGTTATGTAATTATTGCTTTCATTCTATAGTTATTCAGGTTTTCTTTTTAAAAAAAATAGTACTCTTGTAGAGGGATATGCTACCCCTGACATTAAGCTTTTTAAAATCAGCCCTATGTCATTATACTGTGAAGCTTCAGAAAATAAATCAAAGGAAAAATAAACAAAACAAACAAAGTAAGAACTTTTCACACAGTTAAATATTTAGTAACTCATCTAACAGACTAGACAGTATTTTGGCTTTAAAACTATTGTTTGGATTTAGCAAATGTGGCCAAGCATTTGAAAAGGGGGAAATGAAAAATGTAATCATTCTAAGCTGGAATACCAGTAAAGAGCTCTTCATATTAGGCCTTCCATTAACTGGAAAAAATCCTTACTCATGTACTAGCCTTATTAGAGGTGAGGTTTTCATCATTCTCTTGGGCTTATGCCATTTTCCCTTAGTTCACTATTACTTTTCCCATCTGTATTTTTCCACTAATAGTAATATTAGAAACAGGCTTAGGAGACGGTCTTCTTGAGCCATTCTGTGAACTGCCTTTCTCCTAGTCTTCCTTTTGAACAGGGGCAAAGAAGGGCAATAAGAATGGTCCGGGGATTAAATTTCAAGGAGAGAGAAGGTTTTGTAAATGTTTTGCCTGGGAAGAGAAAACTAATAGAACCTTTCCAATACCTGAAAGGATGCACAAAATAGTTCAAGATTTATTGTATGTCACTCAAGACAGAATAATGGATGAATCTTCACACATTAACAAATTTTAAAATCACTCCATAAAGCAAACAAATCCATATATTACTATTTATTCAGTTTCACTATTTACATATGCAGTCCTGGCATTTTTAAAAATATTCCCACAGGTTTTATTATTTCCTTTTCAACATTTTTCATGGACATTAAGATTTATCACACTTCTATACTAGATATTCTCCCTCTTACTTTATGTCTACTTTCCTTCCATTCTGTTGGTCTATGTTCTAATAGTGTTTTCATATAGGAATCATTCCTTCTCTTCCTGCAAGCATTTTGCTTTTTTATAATTGTTATTACTTCGATGTCCATTTCCATCCAAGATCTTCTATTGATGCTGCTAAGAAAGGGCCAGTCCTACATTTAGGACTTCACTTACTATACTATGACCTTTGAGTTACCTATTGTTCTTTCGTTTAATTTGTTAATTCATGCTTCCTTACCATTTTCTCTCTCTTCAATTTCAACTCCTAGTGCCTATCCTGGCTTTAGTCAATTGATGACTTCCACATAATTTTTTTTTTGTAAGATAGGGAAAGGATATTGCTAGGGTAGTGCTAATGATAAGGACAGTACCAGTCAGTTTGAGCACACTTTGGGTCAAGAACAACCAAAATCCAGCTTTGGTGAAAACAGCTCTTTAACCTATAGACTAATTTATAAAGCAGAGTGTTGCCTATGTTCCAATAAGTAAAAGATATGGTTGCACTGATATAAACTCAGACTGAATATTTTAATTTTTTTTAACTGAAGTATTATCCTTTAAAAAAGCTTGGCTATATCTCTTCAAACGGATGAAATTGCCAGTAGTTCCATTTTTGTTTGAACTTGTGGTTCTGTGGTATCTAGAAATTGGTGGCAAGAGTTCATTTGAATTTTAGCTTTTACTTTACTTAATTCTAACTTACTTAAAAGCTACACTTTCAACATTTTGAATACAACTGAAGCTTGACTTCAACAAAGGGCTGTCATAAATTCTGTGCATGCATCTGATGGGAAAAATACATTAGGTGAAATAACTGTTTCTATTAAAATAAAAAGAAATAACATCTTTTAAAGTTTTTATTTAGGTCATTCATGGATATTTGTTTTTTTCTGATGAGGGAAACTATCTTTGTATTAACTGATCAATACATTAAATATATATTTAAATATTTCCAATTATACCTAAGAATAGTTTCCAAGGTTTCACTATTTCGGAATGTCTAAAATTTTGAAGCTATAACATATAATAAATTACTGTGATGATATAGCTCTTAAATATTACCAAAAGTAATTTAAGGATATGGTTAACCAAACCGATAATTCCAGCATGTGTAACATCTGTAATATAAACAGTTAAATTTAATATGGTCCATCTAAAGTATATAGCAAATTTTGTGCTTGTCTGGATAGCTGGATGTAGCTTTCTCTGAAGACAATTTTTGCAAATGACATCTGTTTCAGTTTTAGGTTTTTACTAGTAGCTTGCCAACAGCCACAGCTTTTTAATGGTTGCCAGAAACTACATAGATTCATCAGATATTTTGTGCACATGCTAAAACAATATCCTTTTCAATTAAAACATTTCACATGGTACTGTGTCTAACAATGTACAAAAATAGTTGTTTGAAGGAAAAATGTTCTTTGTTTACTGTAAATTCCACTTCTTGATCTCATAACCAAAATTCAGTTTTTATCACCAGGTTCTTTTTACCAGGTGGTAAATTTCAGTTCACGGAGAGGAGATACATTATGCTCTTTTGCGCTATGTAGGACTGAGCAGAATTGGTACTAAATGTATCACAGCAGTTCAAATTATGACATGATAAATTCAAGAATTCAAACTGATTCTGAAATCTGTATTCTTGCTTGTATTCTTTATTACCCTATGTAGAACTCATAATTGGACCCAGGTACACTTAATTTTGGTATAGTAATTCATTTTGTAAACCAGATTCTAATATTAATTGTGACTGAGCTGTAAAACAAGGTAATATTTTGTTTTATTTTATTTTAATATTTTTTATTTTATTATTTTGTTATTTTATTTTGCTGTCTATCTTGCCTCAGGGGGGCTCTGGCAGCTTACAAAATTAAAAGCTATAAAACCTTACACATACAGTAAACATTTCTAAAAGCAATAAAAATAACATTACAATCAGGAAAAATTGTAAACAAAATATGCTATTAAAAATTGAATTTTGTACAGGATTGAGTAGAGTAGAAGTGTATATATGGAATTATATCTCACTTCCTAAGTAATACTTGGCAAAGCTGGCCAATGTTTCTGCTCCTTGAGATATTGTAGGAATGTCTCTAATTGTTGTTTCCTTGCCAATGGAAGAATTTCTTCTATTCAAAATGATCGACACTAATGTTCATGAAAACTCTCTGCCTTATAGTGTCTTTAAATAGGTTAAAGGTAGAATAAGAATTGGAAAAATAAAAATGCTAATATTATTCTGTGCTAGTTTCAAGCAGAGATACACCAAAACATACTTCATTTTCTTGTGGAGCATTCTGTGTTATTTCTGCAGAAAGAGTTTTTATATATCCTATTTTTCAGCTCCCATTAGCATTTGTCCAATTATTTGAAATAACAAAGCTCTTCCTCCATTTTCTTCTTCCATATTCTACCAGATAATTCTGATTAAATTAAACTGATCTTCAGAAATTAACTTTGCCTCCACAAGATTATTTATTTTAAATTTAACTTTTAGGATGAACCCTAGACAAAATTAATTCAGCAATATTTGTTTCATCATAAATCTGCCACAAATCCACTTTAGCAAAAATTCCCAAATTTGCTCCCATCTGGCAAAATTCTACTTTTCTTTTGCCGGGTTGCATTTGTTGGACAAGATAAATTTTTTCTCAATTGTTTAAAATTAGTACAGTAAGGTTCAACTATAAAGTTCAATCTTACTTTAAGGTAAATAAGGTAGTTCTTTATTTACGATTACAATTGAACCCAACATTTCTGTTATTAAATGAGACATGTATTAAGTGAGTTTTGCTCCATTTTATGAGTTTTCTTGTCACAGTTGTTAAGTGAATCACTGCAATTGATAAGTTAGAAACATGGTTGTTAAGTGAATCTGGCTTCCGCATTGATTTTTCTTGTCAGAAGATTGCAAAAGGTGATCACATGACCTTGGGACACAGCAATGCTTATAAGTATGATCTAGTTGCCAAGCATCTGAATTTTGATCACATGATCATGGATGGTGCAACATTCATAACTGGGAAAAACAGTCATAAGTCACTTTTGTCAGTGCCTTTGTAATTTTGAACGCTCACTAAATGAACTATTGTAAGTCGAGGATTACCTGTAAGGTACTGTAAGTAAGTAAGGTAGAACTATAAAACTATACATAAAAACTATACATGGAAAAACAAATAACTAGTATCTTAAAGGAGAATAAAGTTTATTTTCAATAGATTGTGAAATAAACAGGTGAGATAGAAAAAAAGACTGAAAAATTCCTCTATTTGTTTTAAGTAATATGCAATGTTTAAAAAACTGCAATAAAACAAACATTTTATTGACTTCCTGTTAAAATAATCACTGCTTGTGCATGTATAGCAGGAGAATGATACTTTTTGAAAATGGTAGATCAAACGCAGATCCTATTTCAGCATGAACAAACACAGGGGAGGTTAGGCCAAGAGGGTTTAAGAGAACCAAGAGATGAGGGGAGATAGAGCATTCATGGATGCCAAGGTTAAATAAACAACAACTGATATTTCCTTACCAATGGTGACCTTTGAAATTTTCTTTAGAACAAATATGAACTTATTCAGCGATAGCTAACTAGAAGAACAAATTATTTAATGATAAATTTTATTGACAACTGTGGATAGAGATCCTTGAATTTTTCAAGAAACTTTCTGTTTAGAGAGGATACAAGTGATTAATAACTTATATGCATTAAGATGCTTTATACTATAATTTCTGATGGCTCCCAATTTAAATTTGCAATCTTCTTTTTAAAAAAAAATGCAAATGACCTTTATTAATCTCTTTTAAGTCACAGCAGAAGGCCTAGATTTGAAAATCTTGTTTCCCTTGTTGAAAAATGGCCTGATACAATGTGTTTGATCTATAAGCAATGAGAATCCATAAATAGTAGAAGCTTCTTTTGAGAATATATTTTGACAGCAGTTCTACCCGCTGCAGCCAAGAGACTATTCTGTTTAAAAGGAACTTAATCATTTTCAAATGGAATTTTTGCTTTGAGTTGCAAGCACAGCCTTTACTGATATGTAAATTATGTCAACTCTATCCCAAATTGCTTATTTTATTCAACTTTTCCATTAGTATTCAAGGTCCATCAAAACTTACTATTACTACAAAATTAGAACCAATTATACATATTGGATTCCATCTACAAAGTTAAATTTAATCCAATAGAAAACTTAGAAGACATTTGCTTAAAATTTATATTCTAGAAGCAAATATTCTTTAAAGTTCTCAAATGCAATGTTCTTTTAACATTGAATAACTTAAAGTTCTTCATTAAAGTCATAATTATAAAATATTTATTGTTGGCTTTGTTTTTAACTGTGATAAATTAATAGCATGGATTTGCTATAGTACAGCTCAAACAGCACTAATCTACCCAAAGCTGCAATCCAAAAACAATTTACTTGGGTAGATTTGCCAAAAAGATTTTGGAAGACTGGATTGCTCAGAAGTCCAAAAGCATATTTTCAAAAGAAAACTAGATTTTTATTTACCTTCTAGATCTCTCTTTAGTTTTCTTAAATCTTTTGTGAGGTCTTCAAATTTTACTTGTGATGCCTGGAAGAAATCCTGGGGTTCTGGCAATGGAAATACACTCTTTTCTGTTCCTGCTTCCTAAACAAGAAAGTTAAAAACAATTGCTAGAACAATGTCATAAATCCTACTGAAACAGATACATTTCCTGAATTATAAATATAAATGATGCAAGTTAAAAAAAATACCCCTTTCCCCTAAAGACACATTGAAACCCCCCCAATCAAATGCTTGTGATCTTCAAATTACATTTGTAGTATGTAATAATTGTAATATTTGGTTAAAGACAGCTCACCACGCTAATAAAACTTGATTATATTGTATTCATTATTGTGTATTCCTTTATAATTGCACAGATTTTACCCTCTTTCATACCTCCTTCTGCCTTGGGCTTGGCTTCTAAGTTGTGGAATTTCTTGCCAAAAATTTTAAATTCTTTTTGGTTATCTTTTTACTGGAGGTATCTGATGGATAAACTCTGTGGTTCCTGAGATAAAGTTTATTTGACTGAATACAGACTGTTTTATCAATGTGGTTTTTATGGGTGTTTGAACCATGCTTTAATGGCTCTTAATTATTTGATTTGTACTATGATGTAGCAAGTTATCATAGTTAGAAATGCAAAATATAAATCCAATGAATAAATTGATAAATAAACTACCACCTTTGTTCAGAGAGAATAAGTCTTAAAAACATCCAGCTTTTGTGATGTCACTGGTGGCTGATGACACCCACATTTATGTCTGGCAATGTTTTTTTATTTCCACAGTTCCCTAAATGGGGAGAGTGTCAAAAGTATCTGGTTAATGAATAGTAACTTTTCCAGTCATCACGGAAATGTTTTCTCTGTTTATCCATTCATCTTAGCCTTGGCATCTCATTGAAAAGCATTGCCTAGCATGCAAGGAAAACAAAGATACAAAGTTAACTTTGCATAAGCAAATCCTAATTTTTAACTGTAATTTAATGGCTTGTACCTGTGTTTTGTCCTTTATAGGACATTCTTTAATCCAGAGAATTATTATGCAAGAATAAATAAAAGGAGTGATTTAGAAATACTTCCCCTTCTTCCTTATTTTTATGTGCTATTACTCATACTATCACAACTCCTTGAAGAAGATTTGAGGGATGCTCCAGGACGAATTAAACCCCAAACTTTTATTTTCTACTTATGGAAATCTTCACTCCAGAGTGGTGCGGTGGCCTAGAAATGGAGCTCTCTCCTCACAATCAGGAGGCTGTGAGTTTGATCCTAGGTAGAGGTAGGTATTTCTCTTTCTGGGCACAATAAGAATATATCTGTTGAACAAAACTCTGCATTGGTGACAGGAAAGGCATCCGGCCAGTAAATACTCTGTTAGCTCCATTCAGTTGTCCAGACTCCACCCCGGAAGGGATTATGAGGTTGTTAAAAGAAAGAAGATGATGGAAATCTTCATTCCATCATAAAAATTTGGTCTGCAGAAATTCACAATTCCAATATCTTGGCACTGGAAAGTTAAAATATATTCTCTGTAGTGTATATATATTAATATCCTATTGATAACTATTAAATCTGATCTTTGTATATCTAATGAAGTATTCAAATAAAGGCTTTAAATGTTTCTTGAATCTAAGAAATCCAAAAAGTTATGTGACTAGATCTACAAATTGTTCCCTTTAAAATATAGATAGTATTAAAATTATGAAAAGCTGCAAGTGTGGTTAAATTAAACTTTCTGGCAAAAGTAGAATTTTGAAAAATATTTTAATGTTATCAAGTCTCATACATTTTAATATGTATTATTTGTAGCATTTAAAATATATGAATTCATTAGCCAATGTAAAATTATTTAACAATTTATTCATACTATTTATTCATACATTATTAATCTGAATATTTTGAATACATATTCAAATATACTCATTGGCTGTATGTTTAGCATGTCATTTTTAAAGTTGAAACAACTACAGTTTTGCTTTTTATTTATTTATTTAGTTTGTCAAACATGTACAAGATAACAGGTATAAGTATAAACATGGACATGAGCATATGAAATGAGTACAAATAAATGGGGACAGTAGGACAGGGACAGTAGGCACATTGGTGCGCTTATGCACAGCCCCTTACAAACCTCTGAAGAATGGTGTGAGGTCCACAGTAGACAGTTTAAATTGAAGCTATGGGGGTTTGAGGAAGTAACAACGGAGTCAGGTAGAGCATTTAGCCGGTTAATTAGGAAACTGGCTAATGTTCCACTTTGAGGGATAGCCTCTCCTAACAGATCAAACAGAGCAGGGATGTTAAGGGTTCCATCACCTAGGGAGGTATATTTGACAGGCCCTAAGTGATGATTTTTTTTTCTGTGTGGGCATAAGCACTGTGAAATCTTCTCCCCTCTGAGGTGAGATTGACCTTGTCCCTGTTCAGTTTGAGGTCCCTCAAGACCCGTTTATGCTGGCAGCCTTGTGCACCTCAGAAGGGTGATAGAGTAATAATTGTAAATGTAATTTTAATTATTTTTATATTTCTCTTTTTGCTTTTCATAAGTGGCTCTGAACCATCCAGGGGTGGCATATAAATTTAATTATAAGTACAAAATAAATAAAATAAATAAAATAAATAAATAAATAAATAGTGACGTGGCTCCGCTATTTTTAACAATTTTTCATTTATTATTCTTTTCAAAGAGGATCCCACACCCACAAGGTCTTTTTGTTGGGATTGGGATTGGGGTGTAGGAAGACAAATAAAGCCACTCACGTAGTTTATGTTTCAACTTTAATCCAAGATTCAAAAAACCCCAAAAAACAAAAGTCAAAATAATAGACAACAGGTTTAATTTTTCTCAGTTGTGTGCTAGTTTACTATCCTTACTCTTTCTGTTTCTTTTCTCATATAGGAATGGGATGAACATAACTCTACAGAACCTTCTTAAATAATATACACAGTGCAATAATTGATAAAAACTTACCTTATCACAATGGCGTAGGTAATATATTACAACATAATCTGCAAGGCTGATTCCTGTATCCTAAAAGAGTTTAAAGTGAAAAATAAGAGTTGAAAATATCAGAAAATGTGGGATATGTACATTAAAAAAATTACAGATTGAAAAGAATATTTTACTGTAATTTATACTTCCTAAACTCTTAATAAAGGTGAAGTGATCACAAACTCTGTGAAAATTAATTTATAATAGTAAACAGTATAAAAATTAATAGTAATTTTTTCTATTGAATTCTCTTCTCTTCTCTTCTCTTCTCTTCTCTTCTCTTCTCTTCTCTTCTCTTCCATTCCATTCCATTCCATTCCATTCTACTCCACTCTACTCTATTCTACTGTTTTCTATTATTGTTGTTATATTTTCAGGCATTCTCTTTTCAACAACTTAAGGAGAAGAAACTTACTGAAGAAATTTTTCTCTCTTAAAGAGGATAATACAGAATCAAATAGGTTTGTAAAGTTTTTGTCATATTGTGGCTAGTACAAGCCATACCAAAGTGTTGCTTGTCATGATCAGTAATGACTTGGACAGGGACTCAGTTGAAATGAGGCCATTTGAATCTGTACCTGATCTCAATTCTATAATTTGTCAGCAGCCCAGAAAATGGGATTCTCAGGCCCATCTCTCCCTGCTTGTTTTGTGTGTACACACTGAGTAATTGGGCTCGGCAAGAATATTATATAAGTATCAATGGAAATTATTTTTCCAATTGAATTTAAAACATGCTAGAGTTCACAGAATAGATGATGGAGATTTTAATTCTTCTCAGATCTCTCGCAGAAATTTTAGGCTTGGGGCAGTGGTGGGTTGCTCCCAGTTCGGGCTAGTTCATGTGATCTGGTAGCAGTGACGCTGTGACGTCACCGAACCGGTTCTACGCGACTGGGAGCTGAGCCCACCCACGAGCCTGTACTTACTGGTCTCTGCGTGGAGCGCACAGAGTGCTCTCGCACGCATGGGCAAAACGCTTTTTTTGAGGTTTTTTCACCAAAAAAAGCTTCTGGTTTTTCTTCCCTGGTTTGGGGAGAAAAGCTACCAGAGAAAAGAAACCAAGACATTAAGAGGTTGGAAGAATCAGTTGCAGGGGTGGGTTTTATTTACCTTTGCTACTGGTTCTAAAGGTGCACGCGCCTTGTGCGTGGTCGGAGCACATGGAGCGCGCGTTCGGCACGTGCACGCGCTTTGCTCATGCACCGAACGCACACTCCTGCGCAGAAGCTTTTTTGGGTGAAAAAAACTCCCAAAAAGCGTTCTGCGCATGCGCACGAGTGCACTCTGCACACTCCGCGCACACACCGGTAAGTATGGGCGTGCGGGTGGTATGGCTTGTACTGATCAGCTGGGTATGTTTAGCCCAGTGAAGGGAAATCTGCAAAGAGACATGTTAGCTCTCTTTGAATATCTGAAAAGTTGGCATGTAAAAGGTGAGGCAGATATGTTCAAAGTTGTTCCAGAAAATAGGACAGGAAACTTTTTGGATTTCAGTTGGGCATAGAGAAAAAAAAATTGTCACAGTAGGGTAATACAGATGCTGCAATAGAATCTGGATGGCCATGGCAGGGGAATGGATTAGATCAGTATTTCTCAATCTTGGCCGCTGGACGATGTGTGGACTTCAACTCCCAGAATTCCCCAGCCAGCAGAGCTGGCTGGGGAATTCTGGGAGTTG
>JANHFM010004639.1:6177-21556 GCA_032468115.1 Grayia smithii | reverse complement strand
TCATAATAGTAGCAAAATTACAGTTATGAAGTAGCAACGAAAATAATTTTATGGTTGGGGGTCACCACAACATGAGGGTCGCGGCATTAGGAAGGTTGAGAACCACTGGGCTAGACTGAGAAACATTAAATCCTCCAAAGCACAGCAATGGCCAAACCACTTCTATACTATTGTCAAGAAAACTATGTGAATATGTTTATGAAGTCATCAAGAATCATACTCAACCAAAGGGAAATGAAAAACAAACAACAGTGGGGCATTTGGGAATTCCTTCAGACATGTTGTTCTGTCATATTGCTGTACGAAGCATTCTGCTTTTCAAGACTGTTTTGAATGACTGGGAAATATATGGGGCATCTTCCCCATCTGGTCTTACTGTTCAGGTTTGTCCAGAAGCTTAACTTCTTCTTCTGTTGAAGTGTCATAATGCTGCTTTATTTTTTCCAGCTCCTCCTTCTGTGCTCTCTATAGATTCAGTGACAAAAATAACAGTGAGATTATCTTTCTTATTTGGCAACTGGGAATACTTCTACTTTTGGAAGTATGAAAGATTGAATTAGCTTTGACAAGTGTAGTTGGTTACAATCAAAACTGAGATCATCTTACATTTGCATGGTGCAAAGTTTGGACTTAATTAAAAGTACAAAGAAAGAAAATATATGCAGCAAATACTGTATTATATACAGTTTTTGACCTGCAAGAAAAAAAAATGTCTTCTGTGACCATATTTCTCTTCCTAAATTGAACCAGTTACATTGTTTGTACAATCTTCTGTTCTGTTCTACACATTACTAACAACATACATAAACTTTGGATACACTGATGTCTGAATAACAAAAAGTTATTCTATGGTATATATTTTAATTCATTGCCATGTATATGGAAAGATAGATATAAACTTCAGTTTGGAAATCTCGATAAATTGATGAGCTTGTATAGCTATACAAAGATACGGCTTATATAATAATAATAATAATTCAAGTAGTTAGATTTCTTAAGCTTCCTGTAAAAAAGGAACTATTTTTTTCTCTTTCATTCTTCTCAAGATGTGATCAGAGATACCTACTAATCCAAACATCCAATTCCAATGCTTTATTATTTTAAAAAAATGTTGTTTTGTAACAAAATAGAGAAACAACACTTTAAGTAATTTAATACAGATTATTACAAAATTAAAAGAAATTGGCCCAATGTGTATTATGAACACCTTTTCCAGTGCCTGAAGGCTGTGAAGGTCTCTGGATTGGGGCTGAACAGGCTTCAATTTAACCCTGGCAAAATGAGTGGCTAAGGGTTTTAAGGCTGCCTGGCTCCAGTGATTTTCCATCAGAAGGTGTCTGATTTAGGGCTACTGCTTGATGAATAGGTAACAAATATGGCTGGGGAGGACTGTTGTTGTGGTTTTGATTACTGTAGCGTGCGGTACATAGGACTGCCCCAGTTCTGCAGCTGAAAGCTGCAGCTGGTTTAGAATGCAGTTTTATGGGCAGTTTTTGATGTTTTGTATTACATTCATATAATGATGCTGTTTGGTATGCTGAACTGGCTCTTAATAGACTTTTTGGTGAAAGATAATGGTCCAAAGCCATGTGCCAAAGGGAGAGATTCATCTGGTTTTACTTCTAACCCTCAAATAAACTATCAGCATTACTTACATTTTCATATAGTGCTTCCAATGTTTCTAGGTCAACTACTGAATCATCCATATTTAGTACAGCTGTTGAAATAATAAAATAACACATTAATATGTTAACTGACTTTGTTGCTTATCTGTTGCCATGAACTGAAAACACCTGGAGAATGTTTTCTTTTTCGGTTGAATGCTTCTTGTATGCTGCCAATGTCATAACTCTCCCCGAATAACACACTGTAAAAAAAGAAGGCTACAGTTCTCTATTTTTAAAAATACATATTTTACCGACCATCCGCTCTGGAGATTGGATCAGTAGGATACATGCTAGATAATTTACAACGTAGCAGACAGCATAAATGACACAAACCAGATAAAAGTATTATGATTTTATAATCAGTTATGATGAGTCTTTATAGGCAAGAATTCACTCTGAATCAATGATATATTAATATGCCTTGTACAATTTTAAGCATTTTTACTCAGATATTTAATCTCACTAAATTTATTCCATGATCAATATATTTAATATTGATATTTAATATTGATCATTATTACTTATGAGATAATAATTAATAACATGCTTAATATTAATGAAATAGAAGCAGAAGTGAGTTCAAGTCTAGTTCAAGTTCAAGCCATGAAAGCCAACTGGGTACTTTGGGACAATCACTCTCTCTCAGCCCAATCCACCTCACAGGGTTGTTGTAGAAGGGGAAAGGCATGCTGGATATGTTTGCTCCCTTGAATTATATGTAAAAGTAACAAAGATGGGATATAAATAAATAAACATATACATCGTAGCCTCAGCTATCTGAATATTGCACAGATAAGTTATTTAAATATAGTTTGCATGTAAAATGTACTTCATTAGAAACTCAGAGTTGTATGAGAAATACAACAGGAAAAAGAATGAGAAATAGTCTTGCTTTATCCCTTTCTTGCTGATTGTTGTTTCTTTCCCCAACTTTGTGGGCTATAGATCACCTTCTCAGTTTGAAACATCATTCACAATAGAAGTTACCTAATATCTCTATTATTTTGAACAAAGTTATACCCCTCCCCCAAATAATCAGTCTGAAGGACAATTTTTCTATTAATAGAGGTTTTGCATATAATAGAGCTTTCGTTATTCTGAAAAGTTGAAAAAGTAGAGTTTAATGTAAACCCCTATTAATCAAAATATTTGCTATTATAATTTTTAAACCATTACCTTTTTATGCCAAGTAAGGTATTCACCTTCACCTTGGGTGAATACCCAAGTAAGTTCAAGTTACCCAGAGTTATTTCTTGAATATAGGAAATATAGATTGAAAAACTAATCCTGTTAGTTAAAATACAGATTTTAACAATTCTGTTAAAATTAAGTTGGAATCAGGCTATATAAATTGTTTATATAAATAATTATACTCGGTATGAGCATAATGATTTTTTAATCCCTTTCCTACTTGCCAGTCTACCGAGGTGTAAGGCACTTTTCCAAATGTTCTATTGGTTGAGGGGGTAAGTAAGAGAACTTTGAGAAAATCAGGTGATTTCTCCTGCTCTTTCTAAATTCCTGTATCACCTGTCCAAAAAAAACAAAAACCTCTCCCCATCTCTCTGTATATATCCATCAGTCTCTCTGAAGATCTATCGTATCTATCATCCCCCTATAGGAGGAAGGGGTATTATGTATAAAACAATAATAAAGGTGATAAATAAATAAAAAATAAATATGATATCTGTTTCTGCAGATGTAAATTGCATTGAACTGTAGGAGATGATCAGGCGGACTCCAATGGCGAGGTCAAATACCCCTTCAATATGGAGTCCCCTTGCACTCACTAAATCCATCCTCTGTGAATTCTTATCTAGTGCCAATTCGCCTTGACCATTAGTCAATTAGATTCTTTTGTATATGTAGCATGTAATAAACTTCAAGTGCTTGGAACTCAACTCCTGTTCCTGGTTGCTTATGCCTGAATTTACATTGAATATATGAGCGTTATGAAATTACATGCACTTATATTAGGTAATCCTTATTGAATCATTTTTTTTCTGTGGAACAAATTGATTAATTTATGGACCCATTACTGCAGAATGATCCCATGCTATGTACTATTGTAATGACAGAACATAGTTACCTCAGAGACAACTTGATCATTACTCCTTCAGGCAGAGCCAGTAAAAAGCATTTTTGCTGAAGGCTAATTTAATTGCATTTAGATTGGGGCATTTTTTAAAAACTGATGTTCCTTTCAAAAATAAAGTGACACTAAGCTATCTTGGCAAACATAAATGACTATATTGACAGAAACTTCTCCTAGTAAAATAATCTTACATTTTAATTAACTGCATATAAGTATTGACTCAAAAAAAATTTTTTGGCAGTTGGACTGACACATTTAGAAGTTAGATCCTGAAATGACTATTGAAATCTATTTTGCATTTACAGCAGTGGTGGGATTAAAATTTTTTTCTACTGATTCTGTGGGCATGGCTTGGTGGACATAGCTTGTTGGGCGTGGCAGGGGAAGGATACTGTAAAATCTCCATTCCCTCCCCACTCCAGGGGAAGGATTCTGCAAAATCCCCATTTCCTCCTGATTAGCTGGGACTCGGGAGGCAGAGAATAAATGGGGGGCGGGGCCAGTCAGAGGTGGTATTTACCAGTTCTCCAAACTACTCAAAATTTCTGCTACCAGTTTTCCAGAACTGGTCAGAACCTGCTGAATACCACCGATTTATGGTAATCTTGGTGAGCTTCTCTTCTGACCAGGGCAGCTTGATTTGAATATGTTATATAGACTTCACAAAGGGGTGTGTGTGTGTGGGGGGGGGGGGGAATACAAGCTGTGAGAAGCCAGTAATTTTATTGGGTTCCTCTACCTCTCAAACTCTGTTTTGGGACAGAATGACCATAGCCTGGTTTCTGAACTCCTTGTCTGTAGGGAAATTGGGATAAACATTTTTATATGGCTCTATGGTGTCTGCTCACCATTCATAATAATTTATATACATAAGGATAATTAGTGCAGTATCCCCCCCATTAGCACATAATGACTGTCAGCATAAAAAGCAGATCAGAATCACAAATTCAAAAACAGACATAAAAATACTTGGCAGCTGTATTGCACAAGAAGACAACATGAACAGCATATACTAGTACTTTTAGTCAAGTGTTTCCTCTGAGTGTACTAATAGAAGGACATTTTAATTGCAAACTTTCACTATTTACTTCTAAACCCAACACAAAGAACATGGATAAGAAATGACTAGACAAGATTTAAAGTTTACTATACATTTATTCAAAAGGAAATAACATTTTAGGTTTCTGTAGTTTTAAGAACTATAAATATCATTAAAAATATGTGGTTATCTACAACTAGTTCCTCAAACTGGAGCCCACATGTCTTAGTCTATAATTTAAATCACAGCCAGAATCAAGTCAGAAAAATCTTTGCCAAAATATTTGGTTATCTGCAGCTTCCAAGAATTGATATAGTCAATAAACTAATTGGTAATTCTAACAAAACTATTATTAATCAAACCCAGAGAAGCAGAAACCAGCACCACACACAAAAAAAATGGCAATCAAAGAATAAACAATGTCACCAATCAACACATCCTGTCCAAACTTGTGTAAGGCTCATAGGATCAGTTCTATTATTAAATATTAAATTCTGAATGAGCAAAATATGCACAAGAAATTTAATTAATGATTTCAGATGCATTTTAATAACACAGTACTACTAAAAGTTCTTTCTGCTATTTTACTGTTCTATAAAAATGCTCTAACACAGCAATCTATTTTAGATATAAACGTGGGCTTAAATGCTGGGGATAACTCAATAGCTTTATAAAATAATAAGTAAAGATTGAGGGAATACGCTTATATTGTGGAAAAGAGCAGGGAGGTGAGTGGAAAATCTTCATGATTTAATCTCAGCTGATCCACAAGAATAATAATAAAAGGATTCTGGCAAATCTTTTGGAATGAACAGGTTTTAAAATATCCAAATACTGTTAAATAGCATTTTAAAATTTCATATTAAGTATCAATTTGAAACAAGAAGAATTACAAGGTGATTTCTTGTCAACAGGGAAATAATAGTAGTAAAGGAGAATCATTTTGATTCCAGCTAAGAAGACAATAAACTGAGAATGAATCACCTACTGTATTACATATCTCATTTTATGAGGCATAAACCCTGTTTTAAAGTGGCCTAGAAATATTTTCATGTTTTTTTATGATTCGGAAGTCAAATCAAACTATAAAATTGCTCTGTACTCTCCTTATCTAATATTATTCCCTTTAAACAAGACAGACAGCACTGATCTATCTTTTCTATTAACAACAAATGCCACTCTCTCTCCTAAGAAACATCTGTGGCTGATTTTTTTCAAATGTGGCAGTCTTCAATTTGTTGGCTGGTAATCAAATGCAAACTTAAACATCTGTCTCCCAGATGTATAGAGCAACCTATTGCTTAACTATATAGAAATTGTGAAATATGTCAGTTATTGGCTTATAGATGACTGGAAGTAGAAAAGTGTCAGAATAGAAAAGAAAACCACCCTTAAGAATTCCCCTTTTAAAGATTTATTTTAGATGTGTTAGGTTTTCACAGCAAACTTTAGTTTTCCTAAAGATTAATTTCCCATAATACAGAACCTTCGCATGTACTAGATATTCTTATCACTAAACCAACTGTGATTTGAGAGCAGAATATTTATTAAAACATAAATTATATGAAAAAGCCTGGAGGCAATTTCAAGTAGAACCAAGAATTTCTGAATTTCAGTTATATGTGAAAAACAGTTGCAGAAGATAATAGTTGTTATGATTTAAGTTTTTCAAGGCATTTTGGGTAATCTCCAGATGACAGGATGCGCGCAAGATGTGCTCTTGCTGTAGACCTGCAGGGATTTTCTGATGGAAGGGAGAAGGTACATATTGAATAACTATTACTAATAACTGAAAAAAATGTAATAAACGTTCAACTGAGATGTAATGCGTGCTATAACATTTATACGTGGATATACTGAGTCAAGTTACTAAAGGGATGTAAAATAATAAAATGCTCATGCATATCATTTCCATTGAAAAGAAAGCAGCGCTTACCTTGTTCTATGTCCTTCATCTCCAGATGTAAACAGGATATCAGAATTCCTACAGTTTGAGATCTCTTCCCATCCAATAATTTGATAATCTGTAAATGAAAATACCCAAAGTCAGAAAAAAATGAACATTATATTTATAGCTTTCTATATTAATTTAGTAACTAAATGCCAATTATCACAACCTTTTTATATTCATCAATTTATTTATTCATTCATTTAATGGATATAGCTCATAATTTCTGACATAATGCAATATTATCTCTGCACAATTTAGAAGTTATGCAATCCTAATCTAACATGAATGATTTTCATGTTATATTATCTCTGCACAATTTAGAAGTTATGCAATCCTAATCTAACATGAATGATTTTCAAGATATTTTAATAATGCCACCTTTTATACTTATTGGTTAGAGAAATCAAAGGACTTTTAATTGCCAGTGATAGACCATTAAATCATATACTTAATTCTTTCACTGAAATTAGTAGAATTTAGATCTAAGTTTGTCTGAAACTTAGTTTTATTATTAATATTTACAGTAAAAATGCAGTAAATGAATAATTGATGGAATTAATGGAAATAAATGAATAAGTGAGAACAAATTATTGGTTGGTTTTTTTTTTCTTATTAAGAAAAGGCACCTTGGAGTAAATATTTTCACATGAAAAGTTTTATCATACCTCCTTCTGAAGTTATACATGTTACACAATGAACTTGACAACAGGTTAACGTCTAATAGAAGTAATTATAGTCTAAAGTAGGGTAAAATTTGTATAGCATTTACTGACTTCAAGACAGACCTTTTTAAAAGAAACTTCTTAGGCTATCATAAACTTCATTAGGCGTGCCTAATATTTGAAATAAAATCTTTCCTGAATGTACTTTTATTGTGATGTTCTCCAAATTGTAAACATGCCCCAGAGATATAATCAGAATGAACTCGCATAGCCTCTCCCCATATATCCCATTTTAAGTTGCAAATAACTGTTGAGGGTTATTTTTAACATAATTTGAAAACCACAGATGTTGATTTCAGAATAACTAAAGCTCAAAGGGAATAGCTTGTTAGAACCAAGGTACAGAACTCTTGCAACACTAACATGGTTTGGTATTGTTGTGCAAAAAAATAAATCAACAACTAAAAACAATTTCATAACAGAACAGAACTTTATAACATAACTGTTATCAGGAAGAAGAAGAATTTCCCTGTATTACAGCAACATAATAGCAATTTGCAGAAATATAACAGTGTTAAAATCACATAGTCTATAAATAACTTCTCATCGGAAAAGCAACTTGTTGCAAATCTACAGAATGCAAGAGCTGATTATAATAAATTGCCCAAAGAATAACTTTTAAGTCATGTATTAAGAAACAGGGAGTTTAGAAAATGGTTAAATAAATAAATACTTTTTGAACAATTGTGTGACATCTGGTAATGATCCTACATTGTAAAAGCTGCTGAAACTCACAGCAAGGTTATACTAGTCAAATTCTGGTACTGATGGCTAGAGAGTGTTATAAAATCCTGCTGCAAACTTCTCAAATTGTTTTTAGAAATACCATGAAATAGTAATTTATAATCTTTCATAATTATGAAATAAGCAATAAACCTGATGACATTCTCTTAAAATATAAAAATGTTCCTCATTCAAAATATTGACATTCACTGTAAATGAGAACATGTGTTACTAATTATATGAAGCCAGTTAGAGGCAGAAAACCCATTATCTTCTGTCACTGATATAGTAACCGCCGCACTAAAAAGCTTTAAATGATGGATGGAGCCTTATTTATATCATGCAGGTGACACAAATTATCCTCTTTCTTTGTACAAGGAAAGTATAATAGCCTCAGTTTGGTAATGTTAGCTTTCATAAGATAAACTGGCATATGGCAAATAATAAACCTCAGCAAAACTGAGTTATTTAAATTTCAAAAAAATTATCTGAGCTATGTATTTGGCAATTTGCACTCAACATTTCAGGTAATAACCATACTGAAAACACATATACTTTCTCACAGCAGAAGGTGAGTAGCAGATATGCTTCCTTAAGGCTTCATTACAATACATCAAGAAGGCTAGTTTTGCTTAGTGGTTAAAGCATCACGCTAGAAACAGGAGATCATGAGTTCAAATCCAACCTTAGACATGAAGCCAGAGGGATGACCTTGAATCAGTCACTTTCACTCAGCCCTAGGAAGGAGACAATGGCAAACCACTTCTGAAAAACCTTGCCAAGAAAACTAATACATCTTTCCAGTTCATGATGTACTTACTGTATAACTATCTGCTTTTCAGTTACATCTCTTTTTCCTTCAAACAATTTAGTACAAATTAAAACTGTATAAACAAATGGCCATGGGTAGGAAAACAGAATCATTCTAAGATGTCAAATGATAACACAAGTAAAATGGTTTCAAATGCAGTTGAAATAAGATAAGTGTATGATTTGTTTCCAGGGGGAAAGTAGATCACAAAATGGCTGTGATGAGCACATTAAATTTCTGATCATGTGTTGTTTAGACCCTTAGCTATTAGTATCAAAACCAGGGGTTGGCTGCTGGGGGTTTGCAGGGGTTCAGGAGAACCTCTAGCTAAGATTCTGTGCAGTTCGGAGAACCCCCAAATTTCTGGGTGGCCCACCCACCTATCCCAGAAGTCCCCACACAGCCCATTTTGGATGCAAAGTAAGTGCAGGGCATGCGCGGAGGCCCGGGCAGGGTGAAAGATGGGCCTACTGGATGTTTTGAGGAAAATCTCAAGAAAAGCCTCTGGAGCCCAGGAGGGCAAAAACACGCCCCCCCCCGCCATGGTGCAGGAGGCCAATTACACCACACCCATCAAGCAAACAGGCATTGAACCCCTTGTTAAAATTTTTGAAGCCCACCCCTCATAAAAACTATACATATAGCTTGGTCTCATTGTAAATTATGGCTTAGTGAATTGATAAATACATCTTATTTTACAATCAAATAACCCATATGTGTGAATCCAGTTTTTATTTTAGGAAAGGCAGAATAATACCAATCTATTGTTATAAGTGAGAGTTCTGTGCAAAATACAGATTCGTTCTATCTAATTTTGTTTTCTTTCAAAGCAAAATAATTCATATTTAGCATCTAGAGAAGATTGTAAAATATGAAAGTGTTTTTAAAATAACTTTGAATTTCTATTGCCTGATTGGTATTAAAAGTAAAAGCAGGTTCATACATTTAGTTGGAGGCAATGCTAAAATATCATGGCATATGTACCAAGGAAGATTTAATTTTAGGTTGCAGTTATGTGAAATGAAAGGATATGGTACTAACAGTCATGTTCTTTATTTGATGGAAGTACTTACATCTTAAAGGGCTAATTAATAGCCTGAAACAAGTCTGAAAAAAATTAATCCAGATGCTGGCTTTCATAAAAATTCTTGGTGAATCAGAAACAGATTACTTTTGTCCAATTTTTGTATCCCTTGGCCATAGATTTTTTAAAAAATCTTAAATTTTTAAAAATTTAAATGTTATTGTCATTTTTATTCTATGCTAAACTTTAAATCATTAAAATAAAATTAGTTTTTAGTAGTTGGAAAATAAAAATACCTTTTTGGTTTTTGTTTTCTTTTCATAAGATTCAGCTAGTGCTTTTTTCTTTTCCTGAGCTGTTTCTTTTGAGAATAAATATTCAAATTCATTTGTATCACAAAGATTGGGTTCTTCTAATGAGTCCCAAAGAGTTGGCATTGACTGTTGACTAAAATAAGAAAAAAAGAGAAACATTCATAAATTGTCTCTTAAAGGTACAGATGTTTTACAGATGGGTTAGATCACTTTTGAAAGAAATGTTTCATATGAAGAACTGTATAATGCCCAACAGTTATTTCAATTGTTTTGATATTGCATAGATTACAAATATTTTATTTTATGAGCAAGAATTTATTCTGTCTTCTGTCTCTTCTATATACTACTTTTCTTTTTAGGAAAGCTTGGAGTAGAAATGTAACTCTTCAAAATCTTCTATTATTATAATTGGCTATGTATATCATGCTCAGTTTAGTGTGACACATGAACTAAATCGGAATAATTTGTATGAGACCACTATGTCTTCTTCAACAAATTGTGATTAAAGGAAAGCATGATTTAGCAATTTATCACAATATTTGAAACCAATCAATATTTCCTCACTATTGCTGTACAAGATGAAGAAAACTTTATCAGCAGAAGGAAAAGACCATCTGACTCTGACATAATACTCTAGCATACTCTACCCACATTCCTTTGGTAACGTTTAAGACACAAAACCTATTGCTGAATGCTGAAATCTACAATTCAAAACAGTCTTTATTTTTTTCATCTATTTTCCATTGCCTTTTTAGCAAAGGAAATTATTCCAGACAGATTGCTTTTCTCTGAAGAAAAAAATGTTCTTCAGTAGTAGCAACTGACATTTTCCTTCCAGCAGGGGTCACTCAAACAACATTCTACTTATCCCTGTCATGCAACAGTTTCTAGTCTTTTTCTACATGATATGATCATGGAAAGAAAGAGAAGGAAAGGTAAAGGGAAGTCAATGTGGTAAATGGACAGATGAGATATTATTGACAAACATGTAACTATGTCTACAATAAGTTGAGTCGCTAAATAATTAAACTTGCTATCATATTCATACCTAGAGAGTGGGAAGGTTTCTACAGACTCTATGGTATTTACTTCTAAACCGTCATCCGCAGACTGGTGCTATGGGGCATGGATAATGTTGTTCTGTGAGATTTGAACCAAGAGTAATTAGCAGGGAAATGGGAAACAGGTTTGGCATTCTATTATATCCAAGGTATTTTAAAAAAATGTTTAAGAAAGAAATGTACAAGTGATTGCTAAGGCTAGATAAGGAAGACAATTCCTCATTCAAAATTTACTTTTAAGGGTGTTATTTGCTATTGCAAAGTGTCAGATTTCACCAAGACATTGGTTACAGTATTATCTTCCTTTGCTGTGAATGCTTCATTCTTTTCAATAGTTAACATGCATTTAATATAGCAGCAAAAATATAATAAAAAAATAAAACAAAATATTGCTACAAGCTGCAAGAACACCTTCGTTCTTTTCTCTGAGGCCCTTACAAGCAACTATATCATAGGTCATCCTGGGAATACTTTATGTCAAATGACATTGTTTGTAAGGCACAAGTATAGGTCTGAACAAGAACATTATAGGAGTTATGGGGAAAATATTTGATAACACAAAGCAGTGTAAGTAAATTATTTAAATTTCTCTTAATCTATTTGACTATTTCTCATAATTTTGCCTTGTTCACTTTTTCTTTGGTGAATTACACACCCATGCAGACATATGTATGTATGTCTATACTGTATGTATGTATGTATGTGGCTAAACAATATACCCATACCTTCTATGTATAACAAAGACAACGTAACTATACCTGCTATCTGATATTTGGATTCTGTTCCAGTAGAGTGGCCTCATGGGACAAGAGGGTTCAACTGCAGGTTTTCGAGGACCTTGACTTATTGAAGAAAAATTAGAGCCAAGTGGCAGTGGTGGTGGCAGTGGTGGAGGTGGCGGAGGTCCTGTTCCTGTTGGAGGTGGCCCTGATGGGGGAGGTAGAGATGGTTGATGAACACCAAAAGCTGAAGGAAGCGGTGGTGGTGGTGGTGGTGGAGGCGGATGGGCAGATCTCAAGCTTGTCGGCAACGGTGGTGGTTGTGGAGGGATTGAATCAGATAGTGAGAGAGGAAGAGGAGGTGGAGGAGGAGGAGGTGGCGGCACTGTTTGGTCCAATTTTGAAAAAACATTCACTGAGGTTTGGCCAAAACTGCATATTTCCTTATGATCAGATGAAGCCAAAACACTGTTATTTAAATAGGGTTTGGAAAGTTTCTTTGGAATTTTTTGATTATTTTTTGGTGTCCATGTTTCATCTTCATTTGGCTTTATAAAAGTTTCTCTGTCTGTCTGGATGCATACATTTCTGTATATCTTTGGTGGGTTGTCATCTTCAGTGGATACACAGGCATCCTTTGCTTCTTCACTTTGCTTGCATAACTTATTTTCCAGTTCATTTCTTAAATATAGAATGTGTTCCTCAAGCTTTGTTATTGATACAGCGTGTTCTCCTCGAATACGAAAGACTTTGAGTTCAAACTCAGACTGCAAAAAAATATTGAAAAGTCAATGAATAAACCAATGTGAACCGTTGCCTTAATTATTGTGCATACAATTTATGATGGTTTACAGTGGTTTCCCCCAAGCTACTGTTCTCCAGGCATGTCAGAATTAAATTTCTCCCCCTACAGCAAAAGAACATTCTTGACAAGAAAATTTGCCCAATATATCTGGAAGATACCAGACTTCAGGAAGCTAATCTGCACTATTAATCACTCATTTTACTTATGATGAGTAAAATGCCATGGTGTGTTAGTTAGATTATTGTGCTCTGTCTACAAAAACAGGTGTATTTACAGCAACATATTTACACAGGGAAAATTTAAAGTCTTCTTATTAATTTTACAGCTTTCCTTAATGAGCATCTTGGCTGCATATGATTTCTTGAGCTTTCTGTTTTTGTTTTTTTCTCCCTAAAAATGTGAGAGTTTATTCAAATACTGATTATTCTGGGATACAATATGTACAGTATAATTTTGGTACGAACAGTCCAGGGGGTGAAATCTACTTACCTTCCCTATCGTTTTGGAAGTGCGTGGTCTACACACACACTCGTGCTCGCTATGTTTGCACTTGGACCTTCTGTGCATGCGTAGAAAGCTTTCTGCGCATGCGCAGAGGGTAAAAAAAAGGTTAAACAAAGGTAATGACGACTGGGCGGGTAGATAGAGCCTTACGCTGCCACTGCTACCAGTTCTCCAAACCACCTGTCGCCATCGCTACCGGTTTAGCTGGAATGGTCCGAACCGGTAGCATTTCACCCCTGAAACAGTCCCTGTGCTGCCTTCTGACTGTAGGACAAAAACAATGACTTTTTAGTTTGTAGCATTTCTACTTTCATTGAAACAAAAACAAAAATGTTGCATACTGCTTCATAAGAAAAAAAAAAAAAGAGGCTGTCAGTCCTGGAAGCCATCTTTTACTTTGGATCTTCAGGGCTGCCACATTTAGTGCTGTGGGAAACTGGGAGGGGGGACTGTATGGAGTGGAGAGATATCTAGCCATAGTAACATTCTTTTCTTTGAGAGTCAAGGACATTCTGCCCTGCACCTGGAGTGGTGTGACTGGAAGGCATCTCTAGTTGGGATGGTGCATTGATTGGACCATGTGATGGACATGTGGGTGCTGGGCAGGGACTTGCACTTTCTTTTGGGTGGGTAAAACCTGGAAGCTTTCAGATTCGGGTTTTCCCAGATGTGCCAATATGACACCTCTAATAAAATGGAACTTTGAGGAACTTCTAGCCTCGGAGTCATCTTTCGTTGGGGATGTTACTTGGAGCCCTGACAGAGGCTTTGAAATAAATCCCAATATATCCTATACTAGACATTCTTTTTTGAAGAGAAAGGGTAAAAGGGAATTGTGAGAGTATATCAAAAGTTATCAGAAATAATTTCATCTGAAGATCAAAGACAATTAGAGAATCATGTAAACATTATGAAGATCATTCTCTACATCTTGGAGCATGTCATATTGTTTCTACTTAGCTAGCCATGAACTGGAAGAAAAGCCAATAGTCTGTATGAAAACATTTAGGTTGCCTAAATTCATAATACTGTCAATATATGCCTTCCATGATAAGTAAATATAGTTTAAATCTGCAGCCATGCAAGCAGCTGAGCTTCCTCTTTGGTAATAATAAAAATTCTACTGACATTTATTTCAGGCATATCAAAGATACTAAGAAATAGAATACATTAGGCATAGTGCAGCAGTTTATAACCAGTCAAGCATATTATTAAAGCACTATAGGCATTATAGGACAAATGCAGCTGTTAATGACATATTTTCTAAAGGATTTCCCCCTTATTCCCTATGAATTTTAGAGATGCACAGAATATATTGCAATAATCATTTATTCTGTGCTTCTACAAACAAAGCTTTTCAAAGACCTGATTGCACATGGGAGGTTTGATTCAGGGCAAGTCACCTTTACATAGATGTGCATTTTTTCCCTTGCTAAATCAAAAGATAAATAAACAAAATATTAAGTTAAATGTTATTGTTACTCATGTAAGTTTGTCAAGCATTAATAGGATGCAAGAATAAAGGTTCTGATCCAGAAAGTATTATCAAACCAAGGTTGGGAAAATCTTCTGGTCTGGGACATCAAGCAGAAGTGATGCTTTCTCTCCTCTGGCCATCCGGTAAATTGGTAAAAATGACTGAATTTCAAATAATAATAAATCACAAAGTAACTATTTTCTTCTTTCTGTTACAAAAGGCCACTTCTTAGCTCTGTCCATATACAGAGCTGATACCTTACGACATACTAGATTTTTGGGAAGAACACTTATGTGTATGAAGGTCAATACCAGCTAAAGAACTGGCAGCTGTGATTTCATGTTGATGTTATAATAATTTATTAAACTCGCCAGGGGTGAAATCTAAATGTTGTTACTACCGATTCTGTGGGCGTGGCTTGGTGGGCGTGGCAGGGGAAGGATACTGCAAAATCTTCATTCTTACCC
>JANHFM010004638.1:56343-66823 GCA_032468115.1 Grayia smithii | reverse complement strand
GTGGACTTCAACTCCCAGAATTCTCCACCCATCTATTCTGGGAGTTGAAATCCACAAGTCTTAAAGCTGCCAAGTTTGAAGACCTCTGGTTTAGAGTTTGAATTTGAACCTGTGAGGAACATACACTGCATGTAAATAAACCTTATTTATTTATTTTGCAGTAATACAATATTTGGATTCATTTAAGAGAGGTTAAAAAAAAAATCATACACTACCCGTGATAGTTGCTGTGGAAATTCAGTGTCGGTATTCCTCTGTCAATGCATTCATCTGGGTGTCTGGATTTAACAGGATGGCTTCAGGATGGTTTCTGTTTTTGGAGAACTTCCACCAATATTATTCTGGATACCCGTTTATAATGTTATGAAAATTATTCTTCCTGGCAAGACTGCCTTTGTTCAGACAGGCCAAGAAAAACAGTGCTAAATACCTGACAGTGATGACGTCTTAAAATAAGGTAAGTGCTTGAGGGAGAAGAACAACTACATTATAGCAAGTACATGATCAACTGCCTTCCAAGTAATAGAACTTCATTAAACTAAGATACTTTTAGCTGGTTATACTTTTAGGGCGACAGTTTGATTCAGCTAACTTATTCTCTTCTCTTTCGGAATCTTCTAATGTGGCCAACTTTCCTTATAGCACTGTAACTAAAATACCCATAATGATATCACCTTAGTTTTCTGCTTTGAAAGAAATTTACATTTTTAATGTAAAAAAAAAAATCCAGCATGTATGTTCTGTATAGGGTAAGTGTTAAGGAAAATTTTTAAATATGATAACACCGAGTCTCAGGCTTCCATTATGTAATTGTATCAAACGGCATTAGTGTTCTTGCAAATCTGGATTTTAGAACCAAGTACATCCAGAAAAAAAATCAAACAAAGAGCAATATACCATGTTCAGATGACAACTTTTACCTTGGTTTTATATGACAAAAGCGACCAACAAGCATCAAAATGTCCAAGCGTTATTGGCAAAACCTACCCAGTTTGCTTGGCTATATACATTTTAACACAAGAGTTAGCTTGGCTTTAAGGCATTAAGCTAGAAAATGGGAGACGGTGAGTTTTAGGTTTCTCCATAGGCAGAAAGCCAGTTGTGTGATTCTTGGGCTGGTTTTCTTCTCTCAACCTTTGGAGGAGGCAATGACAAAGAACTTCTCAAATCTTGCCACAAAACTGCGGGGACTTGTTCTGGCTAACTTCAAGAACCACATACCATTGAAGAAAAAAATGTATTATACCTCTACAATATTTTAATGAAAAGGGGGCAGGTTCCTATAGGCATTAAAAATTACTTGGATGGCAAATGAAGGGGTCATAAATGAAGGGGTATTTTTATTTATTTTATTATATTTATAAGGTGGCCCAACTCTATAAAGACTGGACAGCAAAGCTTTTTAACAAAATTATCTTTCATGATTTGGTTGTCATAGCCAAAGGCCTTTAAAAACCATCACATTCCTTCGTGTGACAAGCAAATTAATGTCTAAGCAGTTGTAATGCTTGAATATTTTTAACAAGAGACTATGAATAAATCATAATAAAAATGAGTGCAAATCAATTGAGCATCCTGTCATTCAAATATTAAGAACACATGAATTGCCTTGTAGCATAAGATGAGGATCAATCCAATTTTGTATAGCATTTCAAGAATTTCCAACAGGATCTCTCTGATAATTCAGTCAGACCAGGGGTGGGTTCTACTTACCTTTCCTACCGGTTCTGTAGGTGCACACGCTTTGCGTGTGGTCGGCACGCGTGTGCTTTGCTCGCGCACGTGCCGAACTGGCGCTCTGCATGCGCAGAAGCTTTTTTGAGCAAAAAAGGCTCAAAAAAGCTTCCTGTGCATGTACGTAAGCGCGCTCCATGCGCTGCACGCAGGGACAGGTAAGTATGGGTGTGCGGGGGGGGGCTTCGGTCCGGTAGTATAGAACCGGTTTGGTGACGTCACAGCATCATCGCTACCTATTCTATAGAACCGGACCGAACCGGGAGCAACCCACCACTGAGTCAGACTACTCTCTAAATAAATTGATTGAGAGGGAGTTAACCATTTTTCAAATACTGATATATTCCTTTTAATAGAATTCCTTTGGTCTTAAATAGGAAAGCCCAATTCAAGTTTGCTCAGTGTTCATTCATTCAATTTAGCAGAGTTTAATAAGATACAGTAACTATTTTTATTTATATACGCAGGAGAAAGTAGTATCTTACCAGTTATTCAAAAGATATGTTTATAAAGGTGATAAATATAAAGTAAGAGATTTTTCTACCAATTGTGGCAATTTTTTTTTAATTGGTTTGAGGTAAAATAATAGGAAATTCAATTAAAAATGCTTTGTAAATCCTCAAGCCCCAAATATGAAGGTACACATAGTCCTTGCTTAACCACAATTGAGACCAAAATCTTGGTCATTGAGCAAAGCAGTCATTAATTGATAACTTTCCCGTTGACTTTCGGGGATACTGCTAAAGAAGATTGCAAAATGGTGATGACATGATTATAGGGCAGTTTAGAATGGGCTGTAGGAGTCAACAGGTTGTCAAGCATCCAGATGGGTATCATGTGATTGCAGTGGGAGAAATTATGTTTTGCAACAGTCGAAAGTGCTTTAAAGGTCATAAATGCCCTTTGCAAGCCTGGCATTAATTTAAAATTCCGTTAAGCAACCAATTCTCTCCTTGCCTTTTTGCTACATGAAGAACATAAGAAGCAACATGCTCCATCATACAAAAGGCTATGATTTTTGTCCCCTAAGTAACCTACTAGAAGTCGACCACACAAATTCAGTACAGGTTGTCCTAATGTAACAACCACAATGGGGGTGGGGGTGGGGGGCAGTAAGTTGGTTGTTAAGCAAAACTGGTCACAAAGTGAAACTGCAGCTGTACCTATGATCTTAGTTCAGCTTTCCTTTGATTTACTGTTTGTAAGGTTATTTCTTCATCATTGTAAGTGTAAAGGATCACTAATCAATGCAGTCATTAAGCTAGGACTGTCTGTAGTATAGTTTCTCTACAAATTGGTCTTGTAAGTTATGCTACCTCTGATATTAAAGATAATATATAGCCATGTTGGCTAGTCCCCATTGATAGCTTTATCCCCCAAATCTCCACTTAATTCTCTTTAAATGCCATCATTTGGTAACAGCTTAATAATGCCCATTATTGAGAATCCTAGCAGCTGAGCTCCATACAACTGGAAAACACCCAAGCAGGAAAAAGCTGAAATGCTCTGTAACACCAAAAATGTTGTCATCACTCTGGTCTTGTGAGCAACAGCTTATTTCCTGTATAAATCTGTCAAGCTAATCTCATTACACAAATCAGGTCACAACACAAAAATAAGATTACTGGGGCAGCAGTGTCTGAAGGAGTAAATGAGGTGGGAAGTCACAAGATGAACCAAATACAAATATCACAGATGTTCTTCTAGCTAAAATCTGTCAGAATGGAGTTATGGTATCTTCATGGATCAGTGCTGTTCCTGTAGGCTTTGTTATGCCCAGCAGCTTTTGATCCTATCTCGGCATTACAGGATCTGATCAGGCCAGGTTTCCTTCAGCAGGTTTTTCCCAAGGAGCCTTAATTCAACTATATAGTTCTTGGCAGTCTCTCTGGTCTTCTGACTTTTCACTTTCAGAGGGCAGTGTTCAAAATGGCTGGATGGATAATTCTTCTAGTCCAGTTCAGAGTCTACTATCTAGAGCAGTGATAGTAAGATCTTTTTCTCTTAGTTCTTAGGGTCTGGCAATATAAGGTTTGGCTCTTTATTTTCCTCCTTGTCTGAGTTCCAGAATTTTTGCCATCTCTATCCTTGATTATTGCTATGTAATAATAATTTGTATTCCATCAGTCTGCTAAGAATAGACATGTTGATTAAGTGATTGTTAAATTCTCTTTGTAAAAAGTAGCATTCTATTTTCACACTTTCCTGTCCATTGAGACAGGATCTTGCCTTGGATAAGTTAGATATTTTTGTCGGAAAATGGGCAAACTCAAGTACTAGTCAGATATTCTAGAACACCATTCGGACCAGATTGTTTTGTTGTTGTTGTTGTTTCGGTTCACCTATAATATCTGGAACATTGGCTTCTATCACAACTATTTACATCAGCTACCGGGTTTTCTGAATAATAAAAATTTAGGTCTAGTTCAGGGGTGGGTTCTACTTACCTTTACTACCAGTTCTCTTCATGCATGCGCTTTGCACGTGCGCGCTGCTTTGCATGATAAATGCGCACTCCGTGCATGCGCACTAGCTACTGCCTTTGGAAAAAACTTGAAACAAGCGCTCTGCGCATGCGCACTAGCTATTGTCTTTGGAAAAAACTTGAAACAAGCGCTCTGCGCATGCGCAGAGCACAGAAACATAAGTAAGGGCGTGCGGGTGGGCCCAGCTCCCGGCCGCGGAGAACCGGTTCGGCGTCATCGCTACTGGATCGCGCGAACCTGGCTGAACCGGGAGTAACCCACCACTGGTCTAGTTATATGCTTCATTAACAGGGAAGAGAAATGCTATCTATTTTTCTAACTATCTTTCTGGCTGGCTGGCTACCTGGCTTCCTCTCTATCCATCTCCATGAAGATACATAGTGCATATATAGTGTGCATACACACAAACACAAATCTTTAGTTCCTTTGCATCTCCATATTGTTGTTTAATATTTCTCTTATTCTTGATTATCCAATGATCCATGTCTTCTAAGCAGTTTCCCATCATTCTTGTGCATAAAAATATGTATTTTTATTATTGGCGTTTCTCTTTTTAGAATTAATCCCTTTTTGGTTGTCTTGTAATTTTTAGAGAAAAATTGTGCTCACTTCTGTTCTGTTTATATGAATAAGATTTTAAATTCAGAACAAATTTCCTTTTTTTTCTTACAGCTTCTTTTTATATACTTGCTAATATCTTTTCTGACTTGGTGTATACATTTTAGCTGATTATTTATTATTGTGGTTTGAGCAAAGGGTTCAGAAGAGAAATTCTGCCCATGCAACTTTTTTAGCCAATCATGTCTTTAAAAAGGTCTCTCTTCTGAGGTCCAATATTATAGTGTTACCTTCCTTAACAATTGACTGCTTAGATATAAATTATATGACCTTTGGTTGTCATCTATCTATTCAAGGATGATAGATGGATGATCAATTATAGTAGCAATGGGTACACTATTGTCTTGATAAACTAGAAAAATATGGGATAGCCAACTTCACAACTAGATGGATTTGTAACTGGTTGAGAAACTGCATTCAAAGTGTAGTCCTTCATGGAACTGTATCTACATGGAGTGAAATAAATAGTGGTGTACTCCAAGATTCTGTGTTAGGCCTAGTACTCTTCAACATCTTCATAAATGATTTAGATGAGGGAATAGAAGGGGAACTAATCAAAACTGCAGATGGCATCAAGGTGGTTAGGAATAGCCAACATCTCAAAATATAGGCTCAAGATCCAGAGGGATCTCGAAAGACTTCAACAATGGGCCCTATCCAACGAAATGAAATTTGATGTAGAGAAAAGTAAGATTTTCCACTTAGACAACAAAAACAAAATGTACACATTAGATTAAATTTGGCTCAATAGCAGTAACTGAGAAGATTAGTCAAGAGGAAGACAATGGAGGCATTTACTTTTAGTGAACAATAGTTTATTTTTGCCCAAATTAGAGATTATAGTTTAAGTAGGACCACAGACTTTAGACTTACTCCCACAGTGCCAAAATAAAACCAAATCATAATATGTTTGAGGGAATGTACAATCTCTCATCTGATCAATAGATCATCTCTTAATTAGACTACTAGCCAATGTCAGGCATAGGTTTTGTAATATCTAGGTAGGTATGTGTATGTATGTGTGTCCATTTATATTTGCAACAAGCTACTTCATATCATATACTGCTAAGCACCTTCACTCCTTCTGCCGTGACCTGAAGACATGGCTTTTCCACCAAGCCAGCTATGGTTGACCATTTTTAACTCAATTTTAAATAGCTTCTTAAATTTTAAATTATGAATTTTTATTCGCCCCTTTTTAATTGTAATGTCTTTGTTGCTGTTTGTCTGTAAATTTTTTATACCTTTTTGGTTTTATCCATGTTTTTGTAAGCTGCCCTGAGTCCTTCGGGAGAAAGGCGGCATAGAAATTAAATTAAATAAAATAAAATAAAATAAATAAATAAATAAATAAATAAATAAATAAATAAATAAAATGACCTAGCTGTTCCACTAGGGAGGGGTTCATCAAATACATCATATGACAAATTGGAAGGATTTTAATTGGATGGGTGGAATCCATTGCATGGCAGAGAGAGAGAGAGAGAGCAGCAGGCCAGAGCAGAAATCCCTTGAATAGAAGAGGAATGCAGTTACTCCCCACCCCATACACACACACACATCAAAATGCTGCAAATGTGGTAAATACAGTATCTGGTGCGTTCAGTGGAAATTCCAGCTGTGGGACTACCTTTGTGTTTAGTTATCATTGGTACTGAATGTTTTACGATTTTTACCTCAGCTCAGGATGTAGCATGTCATCCAGATTTTTCATGAACTGGATTTGCTATGCTTGTTTATTATTATTCTGAACGGTTAAAGGTTTGACATGATTAAAGATTTCATCCCATTTTGGAGAGTTATAATTGCAAAAAAGCAGATTAAATTTTAGTTTACAAAAAAAAAAAAAAAGAATAGGTTAATAAATAGTTCCAGGATCCCCTTCCTTTTCCTAATTCATTCATTAATGAGATTGTTCAAAAAGAATCATAATCCACCTGGAATATCAGTCTACTGTCCACATTTTGTTCACTGTTTTGAGAAAGTGAGCAACTTGGGAGCTTCCTGACGTTTCTAATCTTTCCCCCTCAGTTTCTCTGAACATTGGGCATGCTACCTGAAGCTGCTGTCAGTTGCACTTCAGGGAAGCCACAGGCTGATAACCCAGATTGATAGGAATGTGAAGTTCATGTAAATTATATGCAAGAGAAGGTCCAGGAAGAGTTCAATCTTATCTGGATAAAAGCTTATGAGCTGACCCATAATTTACAAGCTGGAAAACAGTGACATCAGTGTATTTCACAGGGTAGTCATAAAAAAAAAAGAATAAAATGTATATGAGAAGCTATTAAATATTAAGGAAGGAGTATATGAATAGATAATACGTATAGGAAACGTGCTTGAAAAGTATGTGCGCCTTCATAAAAGCTAGGAACTTGAATGTGATAATGGAAAATCTCAAATTTCTAAACAGCCACACCAGTCTCTACAGGACTGCTAGGGCAACATTTCTGATGTACTCATGGTTTATATTTTGCATTTCTTTTCTTTTTTTTAAAGAATATATTTAAAAAACAAAGGATTTTGAAGTCACTTTTTGGTGGTTATTCTCTTTGGAAAGGTTATTACTGGTATGTTCTTTAAAGGCAACATTTCAAAAAGCAGAACTCGGTCCGTGAAAATCATCAAATCAAATCTTTATTGCACTCATCGACACAATATTATCAATATTATCATACAAAAAAGACATCCCTAAAAAAAGTCAAAAGGCTTTTCATTTTGAAGGTAGCAAAAATTGTAAAAGATTATTGGTCCAAGACACTTTTTTTTTCAAGTGATTTATTCTTCTTCTGTTCCAAAAGCGTCTGCTAACACAAGCTGTCTCCCATAGAGCAAAGTCTGTGCTACACCTAAGACATATTAACAATTTCTTCTCCGGTTGAAACCTCTTACATTCTTAAAGGGATATTTCAACTTTGTTTGCTGCTTCTTATATCTCGGATTCATTGTTGTATGAAAGATGCTTCTTTCTCCCCACCCCTGTCTTACACTTGCATATGGCCTCACAGAATCTGGGAAAGCTAAGGACTAGCCACATGTATATGGAAAGTACAATCTGTGAAACTCTGCACAGTAACACTGGGATCCCGAGAGTTTGCCTTAGCTGCCAATTAAATCATACTGGAGGTGGAGAGGACTTTTAGAATATAATTGTCACGTTCGTGTTTTCTGGCTTATGCAATGGCTGCCTTTATTTGCACAGGGTTTTAGATAAGACCTTCTGGGTTGCATCCAAAATTAGTCATACTCGGGAAAAGTGAATCATTGCTAAGCAAAGTTATACTCGTTTCACTGGAACTTACCTGCAAGAAGGCACGTCATTGCGTGATTTTCCTACATGACTTCTGTTGCACCTTTATTCCATTTACTACATAGTTATTGTCTCCGAAAGCAGATCACATCATTAAAGAGAAAGAAAGGCCCTTCCTTGGGTTCACAAGGGATGAGAGGAGAGAACCACAGGAGACATAGTCACATAAATGTCTAGATTGGTCTTCATTAATAACCTGCTTGAATGGCAAGCAAGGGTTCTTGGATATCTGACAGATGAACAAGTCAAGGATGAGTCTTCAGTCTTCCAATCCTGAAGACAAATCTTCTCTTTGGCAGGGAGAGGTCAAAGACACTAATTTTGCTCAAGGCACAATATTCATCCTTCCATCCTTCCGAGGTGGGTAAAATGAGGGCCCAGTTTGTTGGAGGCAATATGCTGGCTCTGTAAACTGCTTAGAAAGAGCTGTAAAGCACTATGAAGCAGTATATAGGTCTAAGTGCTATTACTAAGTGCTATTCTTCCTAGATGGCTGGGGTGCTACTTCTTATTAGCATTGTCTTGGAAGCTAAACTTTAAGTATAATACTTTAAGTATTTTAAAGATTTTTTTCCTCCTTTGTTGTGCAACCTTATGCTATAAAAATGGTGGGTCGCAAGGATAACAAATTCTCAACCTAATCACCAAAACTGTATGCCAATGACATACAAATGTATGTCTGGGTGACCCCCTATTCCTAAATGGAAAGTTAACAATAGTGGTTCTAATTACAGTATTTAGCCAGCACGATATGGTCAGATGCAACCTATCTTCCCAAAGGACTAACACTCAGCCATTCAAACAGACAGATCTAGAAAAAGGGATCCAGCCAACCCAACAGGGTAGGCTATTGGTGTCCACTTGGACCAGATGTGCTCTACTAAGAAGAAGCATGGAGTGCTTCTAATGGAATTATATGACAGGAAAAAATGTCTTGGGCACATTGTCACCCACACTGAGAGGTAAAATTGATGATCACATTAAATTAAAGTCTTTCTCAAAGATTCCACTTGTCCTCAAAGTCTTGGAATTTCATATCAAAATGCAGGCAACTTGGTTCTTCAATGAAAGAACCTTGGGCCAACATGGTCAATAATGAGAAGTGCTGGGAGTTGTAGTCCAACAACACCTGCACAGAGCCCAGATTTCCCAGGTTTGATGTAGCAGATCTTCAGGGTATGTCAGCCATTACACAGAAAAGTTTGGCTAATAGTCCTGTCAAATGTAGCAATTGCTGTAAGGGGTTTTCATCCTCAGGGCAAAAGGACCTTGAGTGAGTAGTACAAAAACTCTGAGTGAAAATTCCCCTTTGCCTGCAAACTCAATCACCTTTTGTTACAATCTTAGCTTTGGGTCTGTTTAAATGGGGATAGTTAGATGACTTCTTATAGGAATACACAAATTAATATGCAGCCATTCTATGTAATTGGAGCCTTGGAGCAGTCAAAAAAAATATAACCAGATTCCAAATACATAATGACTGAATATTGCAGGACTGTTAGAAGGAAGACATAAATTTGCTTGAAATGCACATCCTTCTACTTATTGCTGTCATTGATTCCTGTTTTGCTTTGTTTTTTAAATGGCTGCAGTAATTTATTTGGCAAGCTCTCGCATGACACAAACTTGGAGGCTTTAAAATAATCCTCAAAATCTTACGCACATCTCCTTGAAGCAAATTGTGGTCTCGAAATGCCTGTTGCTTTCTTACTCAAATCATTTTGCAAATACCTTTTCAATGACAAGAATCGGCACTCAGCCTCCATCAGATAAAGGCAGGGAAACTATTTTGTTGCGCTGGGTGGCTGAGTTTTGTATGCGTGGCTATGGGAGATGATGGACTGTTGTCTTCTAACATTTATCCACCCTTCTACCTCTGGCTTTCTTGCCTCAGAGGTCACGGAGTGCAGCAGTAGGACAGCCAAATTAGTTCCTGCCTGAAATGGCCTTTCAGACTCAATCCAGCTTCTGCAAGTACAAGAGAGAGAAAAAAAGAAAAAGAAAAACAGAAAGATGATGTATTCATTTGTCTTTTGGAAATGTTTCCTAGGTTGTACGGTTATAAGAGATCAGTAAAACACATCTGATGTGCCTTTTTGGCAGTGTTACAGAACCACTGTAAGTTGTAAATAATGCAAAAATAATTTGAAGATGAGAAAGAGAATAAAACATTGGTGAGTGTTTTGGGTTTTTTTTTTTTTAAAGAAACATTTGGACCGTTATAGCTGATCCTTGTATCTGAGGGGTCCTTGGTGTTCTCTGAGATTGCTTGTTTTCTTCAAGACATTTCTTTACCCAGAGTAGATAACCTCATCTATGCAGGCCAGAATTG
>JANHFM010004637.1:89782-108798 GCA_032468115.1 Grayia smithii | reverse complement strand
CTCTCTCTCTCTCTCTCTCTCTCTCTCTCTCTCTCTCTCTCTCTCTCTCTCTCTCTCTCTCTCTCTCTCATCATCTATCTATTTCACATATCCTGGTTGTGGTGCACCCTATGCCAGAACTGGCAAAGGGCGTCAGTGCAAATGCTTTTAGCAATTGACCTAATTTTGTCAAGAGGCAAAAATCAGTTTCACATCTTCAGATGTTTTCAGCCACTCCTCCAGGATCATTCCAATAAAGGCTGCAATTGTAATCTGAAAATTAATCTTCATAAATCACTGATATCTGTTTCTGAGGAGGCATGCATAGAACGTAATGGTAGAAAACCATAGCAATAGCCTTGGTAGCTGACTACATTGCCTGGCAAAGTTTTCTGGAAATAAATCATTGCATTTTATAATACTGTAAAGTTATTAACTCCAAAATGGGGGGTTGCCTATCTGTACTTGCACCTTGTATTAGGCAGGGACAAAACCATTGTCCTAAAGTTTCTTTAACTCAGAGAAAAAAGCTGCTCAATTCAGGCAGGCTACATAATCTATAAACGCCATAGCAGATGGTAGTGCAATGAGAAGAAATATATTTTCATGAACATTTTCCACTGCTTCAGATTATGTGGTAATCTGGTTACCAGAGGTGGTATTCAGCCAATTCGGACCAGTTTGAGCAAACCGGTAATGGTGACCTGTGGGTGGGCCTGCCCTGCCCACCCACCCGGGTGCAATCCCGTCCTATAACACTGTGTTTTGATGCCACACGCATGTGCAGATGGTACATGCGAGTGAATTGCCATTTTTGTGACGTCGCACATATGCGTAGATGCGAGCACATGCATGCTCACATTTCCGGTGCTGGGCAAACCGGTTGCTACAATATGTGAAGCCCACCTCTGCTGGTTAAATTATTTACTGTAAAACTGTGAAGAATTGGGATACAAATGGGAATAATTTGTGCTGAGTTTTGATTTCTTTTATAATTCAGATTGCCATAATTCCAGTATGGACTCCTCTATAACTTTAAATTGAGGACTCCTCACTTTGTTGTAGAAAGTTTTGGTAGAATGCACTATGGATTGAAATAGGCCTCTGACTATGAAGAATGGATTTGTCCTGAAAAATAATTGCTACATTTATTGAGGCAATATGTGCATTGCAATTAAAATAAATACATAAAAAATCATCTGATGTAATAAAAATTCTGTTTTAAGAGTATTGAATTCTGTAAGAAATGTACCTCTTCTCTAGGGCTGTCAATGGCCTTGTGGGTTACATCACAAATCACTTGCTGAAGGACTCCCTCAAATCAACTTCTGGAAGGAAACTGCACAGATCAAGGAGGATTAATCTTCTCTCTAATCTGTTGCATAAATCTCATACTGTATTTTGTTAATTCTAGTTCTGTTCTGACTGGAAACAGTCCATTTTAAGCTGAGCAGGTTTGTTTCATCCTACAGTATTTCCCAAAATGAGGGAAAGGAGAGTGAGCAACCTTGTTCTACTTTGAGGTGCATCCAAAAATATGGGTGGGAACCAAGGAAAACTAATGTAATTCAAATCAAATGAACACACATAAATTGTACTTTTCATGACTTTATAATTTTTGCCTTCTAGTTACACTGTTTGTTGCAATTTGGCAGTAACTTTGGAGTACCATTGTGCTCCCAATCTTGAGAATTTTTAGGACCAAAATTTATATATGCCTGCTATGAGATGAGCTACAAAATGCTAACTCAGCCTGAGGGTTGGTATGCCTATTGAATATCCAGATCAAAAGAGGCTCCTGACTGTCCTTACATCAAAAGCATCTGCCATTCCTATCACTTCCAACCCAGTCTGGAATGGAGAACTGGCCAGTTGATCCAGGCTCCTCACAGTTATATGCTCATGTTAAGATTTGCAAAATATATGTAAAATAAAACTTTTTTCAGCCTCTTTTTTTAAAAAATCACAATGTTGGTTGTAAGTGATTAACCCCTGTACTTCTCCTTGTAATTACAATTGATAGTGCTTCTAATAGTACAGCCAAGCACTGAATTCAGGTAATCTTCTGGAAGATTCACTGCTCTCACTTGGCTTTGAAAATTTCAATGATTATTTTTTAAATCTTATTTTTATAGCCTGTTGCAACTTTATTAAACAAACAAAACAAGGGTGTACTTTTCAAGATGCTGTTGTTGCATATGAAAAGCACAAGCATAGTTAGGACATCTCATTTTTATAGTCAAAGACCTTTCCCAGAAGTATCATACATCCATTATACAGTATCTGCTGCCATAAACCTGATTCAAGAATTTCCTTTGTTGGTTGCTCCAGTGGTGGGTTGCTTCCGGTTCTCTCCGGTTCTTGAGAACCGGTAGTAAAAACGGCGGGAGGCTCCACCCACCTGCCTGACATCACATTTAGTGATCCGCGCATGCATAGAAGTGTGCAGTGCACAAGCAAAGCGAACACACAGATGCACTCCTATTGTGAACTGGTAGTAAAGATAAGTAGAATCCACCCCTGGGTTGCTCCATAATAAGATCCATATGGGAAAATTCTCAATATTCTGTAAATGTATTTCCCAATTTGTGAGCTTCCCATCAACTTTCCCATCAATAAATCCCATCAACCTTCAGTAGGACTTTCCTCTAGGGTAGGATGCTTTGGATTTTGGTATTCTTTTTCAAAAAGAAAAGATTTTTGTCATTATACAGAGATTAAATCCAACTAGCCTGTAGATAAAATGTTTTCTGAGTTCCCCCGGCTGCTTTTGGCTACTGAGCAATTGTTTAGCATGAGGCAAATATAGTCCATATCTCCTCTTAATGGCTCTCATGGCATGAGTGTACGGTTCCTCATCATTTTAATGCCCCACACAATAAATGTCTAGGTTATAAATTTTGATATGCTTCCCAGCTGAATGGAAAGCCTTAAGTGGAGACAGACTGGCTGGAGCTAAAAGCTGTTAGCTTTGATTTACCTCCCTCCTATTATTCAATCCTATTGAGAATTTTGAGGCCTGATCACAAGTCATGTTGATTGGCTACAGTTTATAGATCGAATGATATTTTAATTTTAGTCAATAGCCTGGAACCTAATCAACATATTACTGGAGATGAAGTAATGGTTGTGTAGTAAGAGGAAGAGAGTGACGCAAGGTGTTTGCATATAAAATCATAGGCAGTGCAGTTTTCCCCATTAACTATTCAGCGTACATTTTTTCTCCAAATCCTGGCAAAATTTTAGGCTGTAAAGGAATATGTATGAAAAATTAAACAAGGCATTTCTTAAATGCAGTTTAATGCATTGCCTGGTTTGTAACATTTGGCTCATACCCTAATATTTCCACATACATGATCTACATCTGGTGTCAGTTTCATCCATGTCAAGGATTTAGATTTACAAAATTATTCAGAAGCCCTGCTGTTTCAGATATTATATCTGTCACAGATGTTGGATGTTAGAGAAGAGAGTAGAAACACTTTTCATTTAAATCAAAATGTCCTTGCAGACTGTATGGCCAAGCGTAATAATACATGATGGATATACAGAGAGAACCAGAGCAATATATTGCAGTATAAAGGACTAGTGATGACATTCAAATTGTTTCCCTACTAATTCTGTGGGCGTGGCTTGTTGGGGGAGGTCCTGTGACTGAGTGGGCAGGGCCAATTTGATGTCACTCACAGACATGCCCACTTAGTCACATGACCCCCCACACCAAGCCACACCCACAGAAACTCCACACCAAGCCACGCCCACAGAATAAATTTGTGTATGAGCACCAGAAGGGCTCATAGTGAATGCTGTGGCAGAGAGAAGCTGAACTTTTCTCCCTCCATTCACAGCAGAGCTGCTACTCCTTTTATGGTTCCCTCCCTGATTCCTTCCCTCCCGGGGACTACCTTAAAGGGACAGCTCCACTGTGAATGGAGGGAGAAAAGTTCAGATTCTATCTGCTCAGCATTTAATGTTGAATGGGTTGAGCGGCCAGATGGGAAGAGCAAGCAGCCGGAAGGGGTGAGCAGTGAGTGGGCAAGCAGGTGAACAGGCAGGAATGGGAGGGGCCAACCAGGGGTGGTTTTTACCGGTTCAGTGAAATGATTCAAATCATCCCTATTGGTTTGCCTGAACTGGTCCAAACTGGTCCGAACCGGTCGAATTTCACCCCTGATAAAGGCTGTTGAATACGATATATTCCGAGTCTAATCAATTAATCCATAAAGTTCACTGGGTTACAATAGGCCAGGTATATTCTTTATTAATTTCATTTATCTTACACAGACATTATGAAAAAAATTATGTGTATTGCCTGGGGTTTCTTTTGGAAGGGTTTATTACAAAACTGTAATAAATAATATGAAAGTAAGTTAGCAGAATATAGCTCCTGTTTATAGGTTGCCATTGGTGTGTTCCATATATCACATGCAAACACATATAATTCCAGTGTTCTGTTGCATCATGGGGGGGGGGGGGAAGGAACAGACTGTTAAATGGCAGTTCTGCTCCTGATGAGGATTACTTTTGAAATGGCTCTCATGACTTGCCAAAAATTTGAAGCAGCATTTCCTATATCAGGTGTTTTCCAAGTATCTTGGACTATACTTATCACTGGCTGTGAATTCTTGAGATTGCAGTTCCATCATATCTGAAAAGTAACTTATGAATCATCACCCATTTTTTTACATCCAAGCACAAGGTGGGGCAAATTATCCAAGGTAGTTCCCTTGTCTCCAAAATGCAACATGTAAATGCCAACGCATTGGATAGAATCAATTTCTGGTGCGTTCTATTTTATTTGATGCTTTCTTGGAGAAAACTTTCAGCTCTTTTGAGGGGACAATCAATTTTCTGTCTAAATAGAATTATGTGCAAAAGAATATGGCTCAGGCTCCCATATTGTGACTCTTTCCTTGCAGCAAATTCATATAACATAGCAATTCCTTGATACAGCAAGCTTGCTGATCAGTTTTTTGGAAGATTTGTCCAAAGAAACCTACATTCCCCAATGGAAGCACTATGAGATATGGGCTGCAAATCTTCTAGGAAGAGAATGAGAGAGTATTTATCTTTATTTAAACAATTTGTATGGCCAGTCATCTCAATGACACTGTGTACAAAATGTTACAAATGAATGACAATAAAACAATGATCCAGGGTAAAGAAAAGTACTCCCAATTTGATAAAACAGCAACAAATCAGTTGTATTGAAGCTGCCAGGGCCATTCTTGTACAGTTAGGAAAAACAAAGAGGTCTACTGTATCTGGGACGAAATTCACATGTTCAACCCTCAGGGCAAACTTAAAGAAAAAAAAATCTGCATTTAAAAGAAAAAAACCACAAGAATCTTAGTAAAAAAAACAGTGCTTTCCTTGAGAGACAATTTAATATGGCTTTTTTTTTGCATAATAAGAATATTGGGCACAAAGTGTTTCTTTTTACAGTGGACAAAGAGAAATAATTGGCATGTCTTTGAAGTGTAAATATGGCTCATTATTCCCCTTTCAAAATTATCCAGAAGTCTGAATCTGTGGCTCTTCCTCTCATCAGCCCCATCATATTTTTACTAAGCAACTTGGAATCCAAGATTCTGGCTGAGATATCTTTGATATTTTTAATCTGAATTGTAAGGTTTCTAGGCTACAGAAGAGATCTGAATTGGGTAGAATTGGGTAGAACTGGGTACCCAATTCAGATGTCTGTCTGTCTATCTGTCTGTCTGTCTGTCTGTCTCTCTCTCTCTCTCTCTTTCTCTCCTTCTCCCTCCCCTCCCTCTCCAAAATTTCAAAAACAACCCGTAAAAAGAAGCTAACATAAAAAGGAAAAAAGGGAGTGGGTTAACAGGACAAGTTAAAAAGTGTCAGGAAAAAAAAATACATCAAACAATTATATGACAAAAATGTCTTCTGACTTTTTTCAGTATAAATAATAATAGAACAACCTCTCTCTAAGTTTAAATGAATAATGCCAATATTTAAATTATCTTAAAATACTAATAACATTAGTATTAACACTAATAAACAACATTTTAAAAGTTCTGACTATATCCTACCAATTTGTGTACTCCTACCTCTGAGGGTAGGACAAGAAGCAATGGGTGGAAACTAATCAAGGAGAGAAACAACTCAGAACTAAAGAGAAATTTCCTGACAGTTAGAACAATTAATCAGTGGAATGACTTGCCTCCAGAAGTTGTGAATGCTCCAACACTGGAAGTTTTTAAGAAGATGTTGGATAACCATTTGTCTGCAGTGATGTGGGGTTTCCTGCCTGAGCAGGGATTGGACTGGAAGACTTCCAAGGTCCCTTCCAACTCTGTTATTCTATTCTATTCTATTCTAAGATTGTCTCGAAGGGCTTCAGAAAATTTCATCAAGTGCACTAAAAACTGGTCCTCCGAGCTTCTTCCACTGTCTGTGCTCACACAGTATCTATAATCTGGTTTGTGTGCTTGGGGTTATTGCAAGGTAGGAAGCTGGGATGGGGAACCAGACAATATCAAAGAGTGAGATTTGAAGGAGGATCAATCACCATAAGAGCTCCTGCTCCTATGTTAGCTTCAGGGTTCTTGTTTATTGCCCACTGCATCAAGAGGCATATATAATTCTCAATTCATGAACAAGGTTAGAGCTTCTCACTTGGAGAAGTCATATGCAAGCTTCTAGAGAACTTTATTTTGATGGGATTTCATATATATGTATATCAAGAACCCAACCAGTCCCAAGAAAACTGGTTTCACTGGATGCTTCCTTCATGCCTTGTATATGCCTGCTTCCAAGCAGCATTTTTATAAAGTCATCTTATTGCCCCCAACAATCTGAGTCCGCAGTTTACCTACCCTGAAAGGATGGAAGGCTGAGTCATTCTTGGGCCTGGTAAGATTTGAACCAACACTAATTGCTGGCATCTGGAACTAAGCTGAAGCAGTTAGCCAGAGCATTCATTAGATGCGCCACCGAGGCCCCTTCTAGTTTTGGGGCAAATTCTTCTGTCCTGGAATAGCATGATGTGCAAAGCTATCCTTTTGAGTTTCACATAACACAGTTTCTTTCTTGTTACGGATTTGCATTTCCCCAAGCAGATAAATAACAAACCACATTATGGCTATGCTTGGTGTATGAGTGCATTGTGCTGTGTATTTCTGCCCCTGAAGGGCAAGAGATGCTGCTGGCCAGGACGGCAGAAGGGAGGTCCCTGTGATGACCTGGGGCGTGACACAAAGGCAACACAGCCAGAGAACTGATATGCGTCCCTTTATTATCACCAACTGTGCCCCCAACGTCCCTTTCAATTCCCAGGCCTGGAGAGAGCTCTTCCACCAACCTGTAATAGTCTTTGGCTGGCAATACTTCAGTCCCAAACGTTGTAAACAGAAAACTTTCAACAAAAAATCCAACAAGGCAAGACACAGTAATTAATCCGGTAGGGCAAGCAAAATAGGGAATTCCAGAAGTAGCAGGGCAGTAAATCAAATCAGTTGGGAGGATGCGAAGAATTCAAGATAAATGCCAGATGAACTCAGCGTTTGTTCCCAACAACCGCCCCTCCCATTTGCTTTTCCTTTTAAACTCCATCAGCAACTGGGCCTTTGTAAAGAAGATCGGGTCCCTTTCCTCCCTCGTAAGCCCCGCAACCTGCAACCCACGTTGCTCTCTTCTCCATTCCTCCCTGCACTGCCTAGGATGAGGAGGGGGTGGGCCTTGGTCTTCATCTGAACCTCCTCTCCCTTGTTTTACCTCTCCCCTGCTCTGCCCAGCCTGACTTTGCACTTCCAGTTTCTTCCACAGCCAATGGAGACACCTCTCATTCCCTGTCAGCTGTTTCTCTTCCCCTTCGGATTCAGACTCTGACAACTCTAGGAAGATACATTCTACATAGGAGGTTCAACTCTACGTAGGTTTCATTTGTTTATCCAGCCAATTATTTTGCTTCACTTATTCCAATGAAGCTAAGAATAGAAGACACCTTCCTCCTTTCCGCTGCTGTCTTCAGAACATATTTGATAAGTTAACTTGAAGCAGAGACATTCTCAAGTTGTCCTAGTTGTTCATCCCTGCTCACCTGGGATTTGAAGTTTGGTGTTGCTTTCATTATTTCCAGTGCTGGGGAGTCAATATCTGTTTCTAGAGATCGTTCACACCATTATGCAATCTTCAGTGAGGTCTTAACCATAAATCAGTAAATCATGCTACACAGTAAATAATCTAAACTGAATCACTCTGACATCGTAGATAAGCTCAGTGAAATCTTATGAGATCTTGCACAAGATAGTCAAGATACTAAAACACTGAAATAAGATTTGTGATCTCATGAAACTCCAGTGATTTTACATATGTTTTCTACTATTAATTTATTTTTTTTAGGTGTCCATAAGTGAGTTTGGGAGTTGAATTCTGATTCTGATATAGACAGGATAATGACTTGGAGCATCTTCTAGCATCAGCTAGTCATTACTTGAGTAATAAAAACATTGTCCTCTTTGATATTATTTCAATGAATGACTGATATTATTATGATTGGATGACTTTAGAAGATGTTGTGCATTTGCACCTAACCTTGGTATCTAACCCCTGGCATCATCTTTTTGTATGTGAGTGTGGACTCCATGTTTCCTTCAACTCATCCTCAGCTCATGAATGACAGAGGAATATAATATCCTTAGCCCTACTGGTGTTAACATAATGTTTTCTCCTTTCAGCTAACAGCAGCCAAAGGCTAGGATAAAAACTGCCAACCTTTGCCACCCTTACATCAGAGGTGAAGTTAAATGACCAATAGTAAGTAGGACCAGTGAGGTGTCTATTGGCTATATCTGGGAAACGTGGGCATCTCCTTTCTCCTCCAGTCTCTGATTTGACATTATTTTGCTGCTGTGTTCCCAAAGAGCCGTGCGATGCCAGGATTGGAAATGCTTAGCTGGCAATACTGTAAGTCTATAGCGATGCTGGCTTTGTGCTAAACTGAAAGTGATAATGACAGAACCAGCTCCCATCTCATAGCCAGGAGGATTTTGTTGGCTATTTGAAGAAAAGAAAAGAAGGGAAAGGAAATTGTTCCAAGTCCGCTTGCCACTCTACTCTCTTTCACAGCTGAAGGCAGAAAGGCACAAGGAGAATCCTAGAGATGACATTCACATCTCTCCAAATGAGATGCATTGGCTTGCTAACTTTCTGTTCTGTATATTACTCCCACACAATTATAACTATTACCTACAAAGTGTATGTATGTATATATATATATATATATATATATGTTAAAGATCTTTAAACAACACAGTAGATGAAACAATTTTTTTCTTTTTTTGTAAAGCAGCATTAATATTTCTTCATCACAATAATTTATGTATTACCCTTTTATTTTGTAAAATGTTTACATCTTATGGGTCTCAAAAGCAGCTTTTTCTTTCTTTCTTGATTATCTTTTCAGCAAAAATCTATCTCGGCTCTTTTTCTGAGTCCCCCATGTATGGCAAGACAGACTGGTATCTTTCAGGCAAATTAGAAAATTAATAAAAGCAAATTAATATTTGTTCTGGCCCAAATCCAAACTGAACTCCCATGTGAAAGCGTTAGGCATATGCTTAGCTTGACAAGCGAAATTAATAAGATGTGGGCTGTAACCCTATGCACCATTACTTGGGAGAAACTGTAATTGATCTCAGCAGGATTTTTTTAAATAGATTTTCATCTGCTTGTTTGCTAAAATTATGTTCACCTTTGGCCATAACCAGCTATACCTTACGGGTTTAAAGGTGATTGCATATATGCCACTGTTCCACAATATTTTTATCTGCAGTGATATTTTGGATGGAATGTAAAAAGAACTAATAATTTAATGAAATTGCTCTAATGATGGGCTTCTGCAATATGGTTTAGAGAAAGGTAACACCTGAATTAAATTGATTCATGGGAAGTCATTTCTAATAAATATAATGTTAGCTTTCTCTGAATGATAACAAAAACTCTGCTTTTTAAAACATAAATTGAAAATCCTGTAACTTTTACTGTACGTTTTTTTTTGGTTTGAAAAAGTAATATATGAACAGCACAAATATTTCTCCCAACATTTGGTTTTATTTTTATCTTACAGGAATCCAAGTTGTTAACGGGACTGTGTCATCCCTTTTTAAAAAGGGCATGTTGTTTACATATAAAAGCTATCATTTACAGCACACCATTATTCACAGGAAATGGCTGCTGCAGGGGTGGGTTCTACTTACCTTTACTACCAGTTCTCTTCATGCATGCACTTTGTGCTTCGCTCGCACTGAACGCGCACACCAAACGTGTGCTCTGTGCATGCACATTTACAATTTTACTGGAAAAAAACTCGAAACAAGCGCTCTGCACATGCGCAGAGTACTTGTTTCACGTTTTTTTCCAAGTAAAAAACCCCGTAAGAATGGGTGCGCGGGTGGGCCCAGCTTCCGGGCGCGGAGAATCGGTTCGGTGATGTCACACCGTCACCGCTACTGGATCGCGCGAACCGGGCCGAACCAGGAGCAACCCACCACTGGGCTGCTGCACAGCTGCCTATAGATCAAGGGTTCCCAACCACCACCCCCGGGCCACGGCCCGATACCAGGCCATGGCCCATTGGGAACCAGGCCACGCAAGTGGTAGGCAAGCGCACAAGCATGCAAAACTTCATTTGAGCAAGCAATGCTCATGAAACCTCCCCTTTCCTCCCCCCCCACTGCTGCCGGTCTGCAGAGCCAGAAAGATTGGGAATCACTGCTTTAGACCAGGGGTCCCCAACCTTTGGGCCACATGAGTGAGCCCCACTCACTCAAGCATTGTCACAGGTACTCATGGCCCCACTTGTGCAAGCATCATTGTGGGCATTCACTTGCATGAGCCTTGATGCTGGAGCAGGAGGTTCACTCACGTGAACTTCAATGCAGGGGCACAACATACACATACGTTTACCAGAGGTGGTATTCAGCAGGTTCTGATCAGTTCTGGAGAACCAATAGCGGAGATTTTGAGTAGTTCAGAGAACTGGTAAATACCACCTCTGACTAGTCCCGCCCCCATCTATTCTCTGCCTCCCAAATCCCAACTGATCGGGAGGAAATAGGGATTTTGCAGTAATCTTCTCCTGGAATGGGGAGGGAATAGAAATTTTACAGTATCCTTCCCCTGGAGTGGGGTTGGAATGGAGATTTTACAGTATCCTTCTCCTGCCATGCCCACCAAGCCACACCCACCAAGACATGCCGCGTCCACTAAGCCACATCCCCAGTAGTAATTTTTTTTGAATCCCACCACTGGCACTTACCCTTCCCACAAAATCATTCCCTCATTCCTCCCCCTCCCGCTTGCTCCGGGATGCCAACCCGGAAACGTTGGGGAACTCTGATTTAGACTATTTCATCCTGAATGGTGTCAGACCTGTTATTTGTTTCATGCCCCTCACTATCATTCCTGCCATGAAGTTCAACCTGCTGAAGAATATCAGGAGTGCACGCCCAGAGTTTATATTCCCAGTGATGTCACCCAAGGCATGAAGGTCATATCAGTTGCCCAACTAAAGTCAGCAGGGATCTATATTGGGCAGCAATAATACAGGAAGATCCTGGAGATAGAAGATCACTTTAGTGACAATGGCAAAGATGTCAACTTAAAGCAATAGGAAACCCCTCCTGCATTTTAACCAATGAAATCATATGGACAGAAAATATAAAACAATTGATGACACAGTGCTCTCATCTGTTGGATGGCACTCAACATGGTACTGAGGAAGAGTTGAGGGTCTTTCAGAATATTAATTGTGTTTATGACATAGATAGACATTGGAATGTTTGGTTGTTGATATTACCACACAGGAAAAGAAAACCTAAAGCTGTGAAGATAGAATTACCGATAAAGGAGAATATTTGTAGCTCAGGGTTGAAATGAGAGCTCGGTCCCTGATGCTCTCTGAGCTTATTTTTTAAAAAAATATTTATTATTTTATTTTAATTCGATTTCTATGCCACCCTTCTCCCGAGGGACTCAGGGCGGCTTACAATCGTGATGATCATAAAAAACATATATAAGACAAACATAGATAGTGTACAATTTAAAAGAAGGGCGAAATAATAAAAAATGTTAAGAATTTGACAAGCTAAAAAGAGTTAAAATGCAGAAGTTTTATTATTTAAATGAGATAATATTATCAGTGCTAGTGCTTGCCCTCTCAGTGTTAATGGCAGTGGTCTTGGGGGGTTAATGAAATGTTTGGATAAAACCACCAAGTCAGAGGTGGTTTTATCCAGAAAGCATAAAAGGATCCTCTAAAGGCAGATTTACAGTGGAAACATGGAGTGTAAGAAGATGAATATGAGAAGATTCAACAGAGTGGAACATGAAATCAATCAATCAATCAATCACCCATTGACTTCTAGGCATCAGCAAATTGAGATGGACTGGAATTGGTCACTTTCAGTCAGAATATCAAACTCAGGACATGAAAAACAAAGTAGGAATGGCATGTTCATAGTTAGGAATGGTGTAACAATAATAGTACTTAGCTATAATGCTGTAATGATGGACAAATAAATAAAATTCATTTAGAAATAATAAGAAACTGCCATTAAAACCTGAACCACGGTAGAAAAAATCATATCTCATTACTGAAAAAGAGCTGGAAAGATCTGTTTAAAGAGATTATAAATTGCCATTTGACAAACAGGTAGTGTCAGAGCTGCCATCATATGCTGAGAATAGCACTTACTAGCTATCAGTCTGCCATGGACTATGGGGGAAGGGAGCTGGATGGGAAGGAGCAACAATGATTGCTCCTCATACCTTCCAGACACAACAAGTCATGGTCAAACCACTGAGAATGGAATGGAATGGCTAATGGTTCACGGAGTAACTGCTGAGGAAGAGACATTTCCCTAAACAGTTTATTCAGAGTAAATTGGACAATACGGGATTTGCCAAGGGGACGAACTGGGGATGAATTGGTTAAACCAGGGAAATTTGGCATGTGAATACTTAGTTCTGCCTTTGCTATACTGTAATCCATTTGGCTTTTAGTAAAACTATATCTTTCACTACAAATGGAGTCTAGGGTCTTTCTTTGCTAAGCAACCAAGTCAAGGCAGGTCTGAAAAGTGGGTTTTTCATAATCCTCCCACTCAGAATGTAGGACGTTAGCACCCACCCTTCTCCTGGAAGAATGAAATATTAGGAAATATTAAAAAGGCAGAATATTATATTCCCCTGGATGAGAAATGGAGAAACATGTTTTAAAGACAAAGGAGCTCTCTACAGCTTCCTGCCTCCCCCCCAATGGGCCAGAAGTAGAAACTCATTCCCCTCCACCTTTGTCAATGGGCCATCATCTGCAACACAATAGGACCCATCTAGCAACAGAAACTCACTAGCAACAGAAACTCACCACCTGGCAAGGCTTAAGCAAGGAGACAATCTACCAAGTTAGCTAAGACCCCTTCCCCCTGGGAGTTTGACAACCAATCAGGATACATTTCTTAGACAGGAACAGGAAACACTAAGGTGGAGCCCAACAGAGCAGGGGTGGGTTCTATTTACCTTTACTACCGGTTCTAAAGGTGCATGCGCTTCGCACATGGTCGGAGCGCGTGGAGTGTGTGTCCAGCACGCATGTGCTTTGCGTGCGCACGTGCCGAACGGGCGCTCCTGCACATGTACAGAAGCTTTTTTTGATGGAAAAACCTCAAAAAAAGCTTCCTGTGCATGCGTGCAAGCACGCTCCGCATGCTCCTTGCAGGGATCGGTAAGTATGGGCGCGGGGTGGTGGTGGTCTGGGACGCGTAGAAACAGCGTGAACCGGACCGAACTGGGAGCAACCCACCACTGCAACAGAGGGTATAAACTCAGGCACTCTCAGCATCTGGCCCCTTCCCTTTTGGTTCTTCACCTTGAAGCATGTGATCACCTTTTCTGTTCAGGAACTCAAGTTCCTGTGGTCCTGTCCACCATTAAACCATATTTCCAAGCAGTCTCCATGTTTCTAATGTCTTTTTCCCCACTTGGAACTGAACCCAGGTGGACATTTCTTCCAACAAGAATCTAGACACCAAAAGTCAAATACAAATGACAGGGTTGCCTTGGCATATGAATACTTTATGCTATTATGTTTTTGTTTTTAAGTCCTTAAATGTTTTATTTTAGGAAAAGGAAGGGGTTTAAGATGAATATTAATGCTGTAGAACCATTTTCAAGAAATCCCAGATATAATCTTTGAATGATTTTAACACACACACACACACGCACACACACGCACACACACGCACACACACACAGAGAGAGAGAGAGAGGGAGAGAGAGAGGGAGAGAAAGAGAGAGAGAGAGAGGGAGAGAGAGAGAAACAGAAACAGAGAGAGAGAGAGAGAGAGAAATAAAGGAGTAAAATATGGCAGAGATGACAAAAACTGGACAGGAATGAAAAAGATCCAAGCCCACAACATCAGATGGGACTTCACTCATCCCTGTCCAAGGCCTGAGGAAGAGGCAGGTTTTTAAGGATCTTCAAAACATTATTTCAAGGCCTGAGATCTGGTTTTGATAGTTGCAAAACTTCACAGACTCTTAAAGTTTCTACAGAGGTGGGCATTGAAGATATCTGTTCATATTAAACAAGGCTTCCTTGAGATTAAAGCATTTGATTGATTGATTAATTGCTGAATTTGTATCTCCTTTTTCCTCTGTGGAGTTCAGAACAGTATACTTAGAAATGGCTAGCTATTTCTTGTCAAAGAAAGGAAAAGGGAACTAGATTATACAAAATTTTATACAGTATATAAAATTTTAAATGCGTCAACAGAAAATCAAATATGACTGCAACTAAAATTGAGATTTCATGAGCTCGCCATTAAATGATTTGCAGATATAGAGTGGGGAAAAAAATCCAGCATTTTTTTTTTTGGTCTAACAGAAGCAATCAAGAAAGCAAGATTCATCCAGAGGTGACTACAAAAAGTGTTGGGTAAAGACTTAAGGGCTCTTTCTGATTCTACTTTGCACTCTAATTTTCCAGTGCCCTGTTTGGGTGAACTTTGCTCAAATTTCCAAATTACAATGAAGATTGCCAAGAATACAGCTGATTATGCAAGCCGAAGTGTGATTCAAAAATTGTTCTGCTCCTTTCCAAGCCAATCCATTCTTTTGTTGTTGTTAGTTGCGAAATCGTGTCTGACCCATCACGACCCCATGGACAACATTCCTCCAGACCTTCCCATCCTCTACCATCCTCTGGAGTCCATTTAAGCTCACGCTGACTGCTTCAGTGTCTCCATCCAGCCACCTCATTCTCTGTTATCCCCTTCTTCTTTTGCCCTCAACTGGACTGTGTTTTTCAACCCCAACAATGCTAAGATGCATGAACGTTTAATCAATGCTGGCTAGGGAATTCTGTGGGTTGAAGTCAACACAATTTTCACATTGCTGAGGTTGAAAAACACTGCCCTAAACCATGTGGGCCCTCCCATCATTTAGACAAATATTTAATGAATGGCTTTGCTTTAGCATAATCTATTCAAAACCCGAAAACCCTACAGGGATTTTAAGTTCTGTTCTATTCATCCCACCGCCCTGTGCGCTTACATAGGGCTGCACTCCTCAGGGTACCATCGGCCAGACAGTGTCAGCTGGTGGTGCCCAGAGCGAGGGCATTCTCTGTGGGCGCACCGGCCCTCTGGAATGAACTTCCCACCGACCTCCAGACTGCCCCCGACCTCCATTCCTTCCGACGTGACCTAAAGAGATGGCTTTTTAATCAAATAGGCTGATGTGATGGGGTTTCTTAAATTAACTGTTTTAAACTATTTTAAATTTTATATTGATTCTTAATTGGCTTTTAATTTGTTATTTAATTGCATTTATTCTATAATATTTTTACTTTTAGCTTATTTATTGTTGTGTATTTTTTAACTTTGTGTGAGCCGCCCAGAGTCCCTCGGGAGAAGGGCGGCATATAAATGCAATAAAATAAAATAAAATAAAATAAATAAATAAATATTCTGCTAGTTGAAAACATAGTATAGTTGCACACTGGCTACTGGTCAGTCATTGGGTGCCTAAGCAGATGATGTTTCATTTTATCTGTATTATCTCGATAATTCAACTCTAATATCAGTACATCTATTGTCTCATTATTTTTTATTTTTTTTCCAGACTAACTTAAATAAGAATCTCCATAGCCATTTAAATAAAAATAAGGGTGCCAACTATTCCTGCAGCAGATTAAGTAGATGGTTAATCTGTGATTTCCCCCCCCATCAAAGCAGATTTGCCAAGTGAAAAACAATGGATCAAAGCCATCACTTGTTTTTATTTGGGCTGCTTTCCTGGCCTTTCAGTGACCTTTACACACACACAACGCACAACAGTACCTGCTTGCCTCAAAGCAAAGCAGCTGGTGGAGGACAATTGGACTCCCTTGATGCTTCAGAGGGGTCTGCTTTGCTTCTAACACCAAGATGGATTGGACCGTTTCTGTAGCCAACACAGCAACAACACCCTCCCTGCAAAGACATACAGTCTTTCCCCTCCACGAATGTTATTAAAATTATCATGATCTAAAACACAAAGGAAAATAAAGATAATAAGAAAATGGGGAAGGAAAAGAAAGGGGAAAGGGGGAAAGAAAATAAAAGCACTGACTTCCAATTTTTTTTCAGTGCAGTAAAATATAAAATAGAATTACAGCTTCAGATTTTTACTTTCCCAGCTTGACAATTACTTGCCATTTCTATAACAACAAACTAGATTAATCAGCAAAACCCAAAGCCAAGAGTTCATTTTTTTCTTATCACGAGCACAAAGTCCAGAAATGGTTTCCAAGTAGAGACAAAACTGGATACCGGCATGTTCTTTTCTCCAATTTAAACAGGTTTTGCCATCTCTGCTACTTCCATCACTTTTTCCATCCATTCTTCTGTTGTGGGGATAGACGTATGCAAAGACATACAGCCTTAAGTTTGCATAATTGGGATTTAGACATCATTATGGAGATTTAGACATCTTTGCATAGAAAAAAGAAGGTGCAGTGTCACTAACATAAAAGATATTGAAAGATGCCTTCACTATTGGAAGCTGCCAAAATACTAATTAAATGCGGTCCCTACTTTTCTTTTATCTTCCTAGCCCTTAAACATAGTTAGTGCCTCTAATTCTCCACCTACAGAACAATGTTTTTTACGTTTATGTAAACTTGACCATAATTCAAAAATGGCTGCTTTGTAATACATTTGCTTTTAAAGGTACCACAAAACCTTTTGTTGTTTTTGCTGCAAAAGACTTACATATTTTCAAACATAGTTTTCTCATATATGTAAGGGATATCCTTTTTTTCCTCATATTTTTGTTGCCAAGCTGATTAATGATATAGTTATATCGATCCTTTAATATTATAGTATGCATTTGCACTTCTAATTAAGTTTGCATAATAAATACAAATAAATTTCAAAAGTAAGATGTGTAATCTATTTGAAAGTGATTAACCCAAAATCAGCAAAAATATCACGTTCCCACATTGATTTGAAAAGAGTAATGAATTCCAATTTAGTACAGCAGTCAATTACCCAGTTCCTCATTTACTAGTTTAATTATATATGAAATCTGTTGGTAGATGAAATACATGGGCATAATATAAAAAGACAATAACAACTCATTTTATTTGTTTTAAAAATTGTCTTTTATGTAGGCTTCATCCCTGATGAGTTCATGTCATTTTCTTGGCTACAGTATGGATATGGAACATCACTGCTTTTTTCTGGAATATTTCGCCATCTCCCAGCCTAACCTGATGTGCAGCTTCTTTTGCATACATTCTTCCCAGTGGTAACTTTTCAAAAATGCTGCTTCTACACAGAGATGGTTTTGGGGAGACATCTTTGGCCAAAGAATGATTTTTGTGTGTGGATTTTTGACTGGAGAATGATCAGTGCTAATAGCCTCTGTTGGTTTTATCCATGCCAATACAGAGATCAATGCCAATTCCTCTTAACAGCTATATGTGTACCCACCGAAATTAATTAGAAAAAGGAACGATTACATTACAGCAGAATGGAAGATAATTATATTACAAGGAAATGAAATCCAATATTAAAAGAAAACCATGACAAATTAATAACAGAAGAAAGCAAAATCTTTACTCGTATTAAGAAATATTTAAATCAGACCATGCAAGAACTTGATCCTAATATATCCCTAAACATGTTCTTTTGCCTTTTTACTACAGAAAGCTGGTAGATGATGTTCCATAGTTTTCTCTGCATTTAACAATCATTCATCTTTTGCTCTTGCATAATGAAGCATCACTGCTTTTAGATGATACACTGCAGGGGTGGGATTCAGCCGGTTCGAGTGAACCGGATGTTAATTTTAATCTGGTTTGCCAAACCGGTTGTTCCAAGGACTGGCTGACTTGCCCACCCCACCCCTCCCAGGAGTCTCTATGCAGCCCATTTTGGATGCCAGGTAAGTGCAGGGCATGTGAGGAAGCTCTGGGAGGGTGAAAAACAGGCCTACCAGAAGTCTGGAAATGGGCCTATTTCCGGCCTCCGGAGGGCTTCTGGTGCCTGGGGGAGGCAGTTTTTGCCCTCCTGGAGGCTCCAGAAAGCCTCCAGAGCCTGGGGAGGGCAAAAATGCCCCCTGCTGTGGTACAGGAGGCCGAGTAGGCCACCCCCCATAGCCACGCCCACCCAGCAACCGGACAGCAAACTGGTTGCTGAAATTTTTCAGTCCCACCCGGTACACTGACATAGATTATCTGACTGCAACAGATTACTTTATCAAAAACTAAGACACGTTGAAAATAATTATTCTGATCCTTCTGTAAAGAACCATATCCTGCTTGAGTTTTTTTATATTTTATTAAAACTGCTTCGTGTCTCCTTTTCAGAAAATCTTTGCAGCTAGCAGTGAAGGTTACCTCATGCCTAAGTTCTCTGGGCCTACTTTCAGTCCAATTTTAATAGATATAGAATATAGATATAGAATTCTTTATTGGCCAAGTGTGATTGGACACACAAGGAATTTGTCTTGGTGCATACTCTCTCGGT
>JANHFM010004637.1:41206-52620 GCA_032468115.1 Grayia smithii | reverse complement strand
GAATAGAATAGAATAGAATAGAATAGAAGATTTGGAAGGGACCTTGGAGGTCTTCTAGTCCTGCTCAGGCAGGAAACCCTATACAACACCATTTCAGACAAATGGTTGTTCAATCTCTTCTTAAAAATTTCCAGTGTTGGAGCATTCACAACTTCTGGAGGCAAATTGTTCCACTGATTGCAAGTTGTTCTAACAGTCAGGAAATTTCTTCTTAATTCTAGGTTGCTTCTCTCCTTCATTAGTTTCCATCCATCGCTTCTTGTCCTGCTTTGGAGAATAGCTGGACTCCTTTTTCTTTGTGGCAACCCCAGAAATATTGGAACACTTCTATCATGTCAACCCTAGTTCTTCTTTTCATTAAACTAGATATATCCAATTCCAGCAACCATTCTTTATATGTTTTAGCCTCTAATCTCCTAATCATCTTTATTGCTCTTCTAGTCTAGCAGTAGATCAACAATGGCCTATTAAATCAATTCTCAACCTTACAACTCATGGTCCATTCAAACCTCTATATCTCTCAGTGGGTTATTTCTGTTCAAACTGGATAAAATATGAACCCTTTCTTTCCCATTACCTGGCCACAATATTGCACATCTTCCTTCCCTTTCTGTTACAGGTAGTCCTTGCTTACTGATTGCCTTGTTTATCGACCAAAAGTATGACACTTGAAAAAAAAAGCTTTGTAATCACTCCTCCCATTTACGCCTGATGTAGCACCCCAAGTTCACATGATCACCATCTGTGGGCTTCACAACTGGCAAGCTGAATTAATGGAGAGTCCAGAAGTGAAATCTAAGCTCATAATCAATGTCTCACTGAACAACTGTGGAATTTAATGACAAAGTTACAGGTTCCAATTATGCTTGGTAACTGACGATTATACATACATACATACATACATACATACATATATATATATATATATATATATATATATAAATAAATATAAAGTTGCTACAAAGAAATGATTCACTGGAGAAGAGCCTAATGCTGGGAAAGATTGGTGGGAAAAGAAGAATGGGATGACAGAGAACAAGGTGGATGGATGGAGTCACTGAAGCAGTAGGCCTGAGCTTAAATGGACTCCAGAGGATGGTAGAGGACAGGAAGGTCTGGAGGAATGTTCTCCATGGGGTCGTGATGGGTCAGACACAACTTCGCAACTAACAACAAAGAAATGATAGGGATGCAGTGACTCAGTGGCTGAAACGCTGAGACTGTCGACTGAAAGGTCGGCAGTTCAGCGGTTCAAAACCCTAGTGCCACGTAATGGGGTGAGCTTCCATTACTTGTCCCAGCTTCTGCCAACCTAGCAATTCGAAAGCACATAAAAAATGCAAGTGGAAAAATAGGGGCCATCTTTGGTGGGAAGGTAACAGCGTTCTGTGCACCTTTGGCATTTAATCATACCGGCCACATGACCATGGAGACGTCTTCGGACAGCTCTAGCTCTTCAGTTTTGAAACAGAGATGAGCACTGCCCCCTAGATTCAGGAATGACTAGCACATATGTGCGAGGGGAACCTTTACCTTACAAATAAATATTTCTACTTTATTCCTATGAAATTGAATGAGCATTGCTTCATTTCTACTAAGTGGATATACTTAGGAACTAGTAAAGAAAGAACACCCTATTCCCTCTTCCTTTAGTTATTGGAACATCAGAGCTACAAGTGTTACAATCAGGCAGAGGAAGCAAGATCAGTTTAATGGAGATCCTGTGAGAAGGTGGAGATGAGACCATCCAGGTGCAAATAAACATCTGAGAAAGGCAAGGCAAGGCAAGTCATAGGCACTAATGAGCAGCAAACAATCTCTCAAAGGGAGAGCCAGGCACTAGTAGATCGATCTACACAGAAGCCAAATGGTGAGATTTACCTTCCTTGCACAGAAGGAAAGGTAAGAGACAGGGAAGGTCCTGGAGTGGCCATAATTTAGACTGAGCACCGGTGTATGTATATCCAGCAATACATAACATGCCTTCATCTTACCGTCCCGTGCGCTCACATAGGGCTGCACTCCTCAGGGTACCATCAGCCAATGTTGGCTGGTGGCGCCCAGGGCGAGGGTGTTCTCTGTGGGTGCACTGACCCTCTGGAATGAACTACCCACCGACCTCTGGACTGCCCCTGACCTCCATTCCTTCTGTCGGGATCTGAAGACGTGGCTCTTTCAACAGATCTGCTGACGTGATCGGGTTTTTAAATTTGTTCTTGTTTTTAAATTGTTCTTTTAACCTAAATTTTAATACTATTTTAATTGTTATAAATTTTGTATTGTTTTCATGTTTTGTGAGCCGCCCCGAGTCCTTCGGGAGAAGGGCGGCATATAAATAAAATTAATAATAATAATAATAATATACTATAACAATGGTTGGAAATCATTACTTTTAATCTTATGAACAAATGTTACCTTGAAGTATTGCTATTTATGGTCCTAATTCAGGTTATAAATCCAAAGACCTCTCTGACTGGATGATGTCCAAAATTTAGCATTCCTACATGTCTTTTTAGAAGAGAATCCAAAAAGTTATGCTCATTTTCCCACTCTCCTCTTTTCCAGAAATTCTGGCCTCCAGGATCTCTGGAAAAATGAAGGTGCCAACTGTAGTTGAAATTGCCCTCTGGAGTTCACACCAAATCTTTTAACAAATTAAAGGAAAGAAAGAAAAGGATTGGAACTATTGCTTCAGAGGAGGCAAAATGATGAATAAAGAAGAAGAAAGCAAGAAAAGATAACAGGTGAACAGAGACAGCCAGGTTCTAAAACATTCACTGTTTTTCCTTCTATGGGCAAACATGGATCAGAGGGTGAACCTAATGGGCCATTTGCTGTAAAAATACAAGTTTATGGCACGAATTCAGAAGAAAGGAGGAGGGAGTGTGAACAGGTGGGGCCCCTTTCAATGTAGAAAACAAGAGTATTATCAGGCATATCATACAAGACATATTGCTAAGATAAGAAATAGGTTTAAGGCAGAGTCAATGGAAGACTTGTGAAATGTCTTCTAGAGTGCCTATTCGTTGACTTTTAAGAATAGGGCTGAAGTAGAGCCAATAGAATACTTGTTAGATAACTTTTGAAGTTTTTATTAGTTAAGGCTTAGAAATAGAGATGCCGTGGAGCCAATAGAGGACCCTTTAGATAACTTTCAAAAAGCCTATTGGACAATGTTTCTTTATCCTGCCTTGAAAAACTGTATAAAAGCTCGTTGAATCCTTTGTTCTGGATCCTGACATTTTGCTGGCTGGGACCCCTTTTGCTGAAGTGCTTCAATAAAAGGAAATCAGTTCTGCAGCTCATGTCTGGTAGTCTTCATTAGCTTTGGCGCCAGGCTAAGACCCAAATTTGGGGACAACAAAATGTTAAAGAACGTGTCCAGCACAGAGACTTTCTTTCTTTAAACCATCATCAGAAAGCCTAGCTATCCAATTTTGTAATCTGTTCCCAATGATGCTGGCCTTGTCTTGTCCCAGAGCTGTGATTTATGCATCCCTGGCCTGCTATTTTCTGTATTCCAAAACACACTGGAGGGAAAAGAAAGTGTCAAAAAAGAAAATCAATTCATCCTTCTGCTGGCAGATCCTTCAGTCACCACAGTAACGGTTGAATTCTGCTGCTAGGTAAAAGGGGCATATCTACAAGGTAAGATATGCACAGAAAGAAACTACAGTTAATCCTCCTTTAGCGAACACAATAGGAATAGGCAACTAGGTCATTAAATGAAGTGATCGCTAAGTGAAACCATGATTGTGTTTAAGATCTTACTTCAGCTTTCCTTTGTTTTAAGGACCTGCGAAGGTTATCAAGTTATTTTATAATTGCTGTCATTAACAGTAAATGTTTGCTAAATAAGGCAGTTGCTCAAGGAGAACTACCAGATACACATGTTGTTGTGCATATATTTTCTGCTTCCAGTTCTAAAAATAAAATATGTACGGCCTATAATTGTTAAGTATTTCTACTGTATTAGTCAAAATATCAAGAAAGCATGATAAAAAAAGAATCAAGATGGAGGCCCTCAGTGGTACAATCAAAGCTCCACTGTTTCTTATGTTTTATGAGGATGGCATCACTATGGCTACCATCTTGACTTTTTTGACATCATGTGGAAATTCTTGGGGTGGGGGAAGGGCACAGCTAAGCATGTCAGTTCTTCCTCTTGCATGCAGGTTAATATCTTACTCGTACCAAACATTAACACATGTCTCATTTTGTGACATTTAGTGGTGAGGAAGGCAAAAAAGATTATTGGTAGTTCACTTTCTTCTCTCTAGGACATAGCACATAAGTGATGCTTGAACAGAGTCCGCAGTATTGTCTGGGATGCTCTACATTCTCTTCACGACCTGTTATCCTTGTTACCTTCTGGGAGGAGGCTTCATGGTATCTGAAGGAGAATATCCAGATTCAGTCACATTTTTTTTCCATATGTAGAATCAACCTTGTGAACTCTCAAGTTTCCTCTTTCTGCTATGTATGCAAAATGGACAGTGACTAATATGTGTGTGTGTGTATATGTGTGTACAGTCTTGTTTTAAAGTGACATATACTGCACATGCATGTAGGTCAATCTACTGATCTCTCAGCATGCTTGCTGGGGAATTCTAGGAATTAGCATAGCTCATAAAAACACCTGCTACAATGTCCTACCTGTCAATGACTACTTCAGCTTCAACCAGGGGTGGGTTCTACTTACCTTCACCACTGGTTCTCTTCATGCACGCGCTTTGAGCGTGATCGCCCTGCACATGCTGGCTTCGCTCGCATGTGTGCCGAATGGGCGCTCCGCGCATGCGCATTTACTAGCTGTAGTGTGGCTTAGAGGGAAAAAAAGCCCTCTGTCCATGCGCAGAGCACTTAAAAAAGAAAAAAAGAAAGAAAATACAGTATGGGGGGAAAAGTGCGGGCAGGTGGGCCCAACTCCCGGCCACGGAGAACCGGTTCGGTGATGTCACATCGTCACCGCTACCGGATCGCGTGAAACTGGCTGAACCGGGAGCAACCCACCACTGGCTTCAACCACAACAATACAAGAGCACATAATAGATACAAACTTAAAGTGAACCGCTCCAAACTCGACTGCAAAAAATACGACTTCAATAACAGAGTTGTTAATGCCTGGGATACACTACCAGACTCTGTGGCTTCATTCCAAAACTCCCAAAACTTTAACCTTAGACTGTCTACTGTTGACCTTACCCCGTTCCTAAGAGGTCTGGAAGGGACATACATAACAGCACCAGTGTGCCTACCGTCCCTGTCCTAATGTTTCCTTTAATTGTATTCATTTTATGTGTTCAATTCATGCTTATACTTATGTATATTATCTAATATGTACTGGACAAATAAATATAACAACAACAACAACAACAACAATAATAATCTTCAAGTTGCCTCATGTGAAAAATACTGGTATAGAACTTTCAAATCACTAAAAGCCAATTTAAAATGACCATTCTGAACAATCTGCTACATGGCCCTAAACATAAGATCATGATTATTTATGTGATTTGTATCCTGCTTTTCTATTCATGTTACTTCTACAATTACACAAATAAAGATATATTCCAAATTGTACAATTGTGGAAGAGATAGAAAAAAGTGTAAATGATTACATTTTCTTCAAAACCAAAACCAAAACCGTAACCATAATCCAAACCAACTTAAGCCAAGCCAAGCCAAGCCAAGCCAAGCCAAGCCAAGCCAAGCCAAGCCAAGCCAAGCCAAGCCAAGCCAAGCCAAACCTAACCAAATCAAAGGTTAATATTTTCATCTGATAATATCAATGGATTCGCAATACCTTGGCAAGCATCACATACACTTGCAAATCAGAATTGGTCTGAATTCTGAATTTTGACTGAAAATAGTAAGTTCCCAAGTAGCAGTTGGGATCAACTGGTGGAACAGTATAATATCTGAAAGTTTTGTTACTAACCTTGCATGTTGCAAAATAGGATAGCTGGCAAATTCTCTGGCATGATTTATATACGTCACTCCATGGCTCTGTCAGTCATGTCATCCAACATACTCCATGCAATGCTTTACATTCCTTTATTCTATTCTATTATTTCCAGATATTTGTCTGCATCACTTTGGAACATATTAGCATCAATCAGAGTCCTTGCTCATATTTACCACAGCAGAAGACAAACAAAAAAATCATGAATGTTTATTTTTTTACTTAAGTAGTCCTCAACTTATGACAGCAAACAGAGCCCAAAAGTTATGTGGCTAAGTGAAAAATTTGGTTAGTGACTTTTGCCCCATTTTACAACTTTTCTTGCAAACATTTGTTAAGAGAATCACTGCAGTTGTTAAATTAGTAGCATGGTTGTTGTGAATTCTGGTTTCCCCATTGACTTTGCTGGTCGCAAAAGGTGATCACATGACCTTGGGAACACAGCAATGGTCATAAATGTCAGACAGTTATCAAACATCCCAATGTAAATCATGTGACCACAGGGATGCTCAATGGTCATAAGTGTGAAAAATGGTTTTAAGTCACTCTTTTCAGTACCGTTGTAACTTGGAACTTACTAAGTGAACTGTTGTAACTGGAGAACCACAGTGTCTCCCACTTTCAATTCACTTGCACAAGCCCATTTTATATTTTACTATGATATCCACAGTCAATTAAAATATTTGGAAGACATTGGAAGAATGTGGTCATCCACATGAAAAACTGACTAGGTGTAAGATCATCTGGACTTTACTTCTGCTAATTATGGACCAGAGAAAAACTTTACCCAATGTTGCTGATTGCAAGGACCAACAATGTTTGCAAATTTCTTTTAATTTAGTATCTGTAGATACCGATTATTTTTTGTTCCCTGGAGTACAGTTTGTACACCATCAACACAATCCATAGATCAGGCCTGTGAACTTTAGAAGTTAGTTGATACGTTCTCCTCTAAATGTACAGAAAGGAGTTCAAGTTAAATGTGAATTCTTGGCTTCCATTTCTAAAGCTTGAAACGGAGAGCATATATTTTTTTTACAGATGCTATTACCTTCACTGAATAATTTTCAAAGCTATTTGCATTATGCAATAAACTCTAAACTCGGAAAAACGTTTAGTACAGATTGCAGCCTGTTCGCTGTTTGTACCGCATCATTTTGCTGCTTATTGGTTTTATTAACTAGATTTACCTTTTCTATTTCTCTTCCTCTGTAAAAGGAAACATTTCTTCCTGATCCTTTTCCATATATAAGCCTTCGTTATGAAAAAAAAGGTGTTTCTTATAATTTTCTATTCCCAGTGAAAATAATTTAATATATAAAGAACCCCAATTCAAGATAATATGTGATGACAGCCTGATAGCCATATGTGAATTATAGACCTCACACTGCCAAAATGGAGCCAGCTTTCTTATCAGGTCAATAAACACCACCACCTTGGGAAGATCTAATATCCCATGCATATGTAATTTAAGAAACAGAGCAATAAATTTTAGTCAGCAGTTCTTAAATTGGGCTGGATACCAGTCTAGCTCATGCTTCTCTGCATAAATTACATCCATTGCCACAGCTGCAGAACAATGCAGAGTTGTAGAGACCTTTAAAATAAAAACGAAAACCAGAGATGGTGACCCCTTTCTTACAATAGGATTTCAAACCTGGATACTCATACCGAAGTTTTGTAAATGACATTTATGAAATGATGTTGCTTTTTCTTAAAAGAATTATACAAAAGTAGTCCAAGTTAGAAAAATTTGGATCTGATGACTTATTTTCAAAGAAAAGGACTGATTTCAGCATGAATATACTATTTACCATGAATTCAAGACCATTCATAGTTGAGACTATGGACTTGGGTCCTTTCAATACTAACCCTCCTGGACCAATATTTAAACTTTAATACTAACACTTAAAATAGGGGTGGTTCTGGATTTCCCTTTTCTAATTTAAAAGATAGATAGCTGATCACGTAGTATTTGGGGGACTGAGACATTTCTATAGGTTTACTTCTCAACCCAGTTCACCTATACTTATACTTGTGTGCTGCTGAATTTACACATGTGGATAAGTGAATGTAAAAAAGAAATCTACAAAACACCTTACCTTACCCTTTACATATATTAGTTCTTTGAAGGAGTAAGCGTACAATGTAATTCTGCGGGAAGAAATTTGAATATTCTATTCTCACTGGAGGTTGCTATTGGATGATCTAAGCCAGTGGTTCTCAACCTGTGGGTCAGGACCCCTTTGGGGGTCGAACAACCCTTTCACAGGGGTTACCTAAGACTATCGGAAAACACATATTTCCAATGGTCTTAGGAACCGAGACACCGCTCCTCTATCCGTCTCCAGGCGGGTCCGCCCACATGCAGATACGCCCACATACGAGTACCCGGCGTGATGACATCATCGCGCCAACCCCATCACATACACCTTGTAAAATTACATTTATGAAGTAGCAACGAAAATAATTTTATGGTTGGGGATCACCACGACATGAGGAACTGTATTAAAGGGTCACGGCACTAGGACGGTTGAGAATCACTGTGTTATTCTGTTACAACTTGTACTGAGGGACACATTCATTGCCTCTGATAACCTAGAACTGAGGAGAAATGTCCTGCCAGTTAGGACAATTAATGAGTGGAAAGACTTGCCTCCAGAAATTGTGGGTGCTCCAAAACTGGAGGTTTTTAAGAAGAGATTGGACAACCGTTTGTCTGAAATGGTATAGGGTTTCTTGAGCAGGAGGTTTCCTGAGCAGGGGGTTGGACTAGAAGACCTCCAAGGTCCCTTCCAACTGTTATTCTGAGTTGACCCAAAGTTAGACAGAATCAATAGCACACAACAAAATCTTGAGTTTCTGCTCTCGGTGAAGACCTTGCCCTCAGTATTCGTGCTTGACCTCATTCAGAGGCAGATGGCTTTTCATTGAAATCAGGAAAGACACCATAGCACAGCCTTGCCTGATGCCCTCAGCTTATCAAATGAGCTCTGAAAATATTGTTCACGCTCTGCTACTTATGTTCATGGATGTTCTCAGCCAGACGTGTTCTGACTACCAATCTGGTTATATTCAAATTCTGCAGCTAGAATGTGTTGTTGTGTGAAGTATTTGTAGCCTAATTCAAGGCATCTTCATTTGAGCTTATTGCCCGAGTCAAATCATAATGATAAATCATGGTTTGGTTTCTTGAGCAAAGTTCAGCCTCCTGATTCACATTGGCTGGTTTTGGCTTATTGGAACCTGGTGGCTTGTAAATCATGTGTGAATTATGAATCCTATCAATCATGGTTTAATATGGGGTTAAACCATATTAAGGAAACCTTGATTTACTGCATGCACAACTCCATTCACACAATGTTAAGCCACTGGTGGGTTGCTCCCGGTTCGGTCCGGTTCTGTAGAATAGGTAGTGGTGATGCTGTGATGTCACCAAACCGGTTCTAACAGTCCCGGACCGAAGTCCCCGCGCGCGCCTATACTTACCTGTCCCTGTGCGCAGTGCGCACAATGCGCTTGTACACATGCGCAGGAAGCTTTTTTTGAGCTTTTTTTGCTTAAAAAAAGCTTCTGCGCATGCGCAGAAGCGCCCGTTTGTTGCGCACGCACCAAACATGCGCTCCGCGCGCTCTGACCACATGCAACACGCGTGCACCTACAGAACTGGTAGCAAAGGTAAGTAGAACCCACCCCTGTGTTAAGCCACAAACCAATCATAGCAATTGGATTCATACTTCCAACTAAGTTAAAACCAAACCCAAGATAGTATGACTTACCATATTTGTCTGAGAATAAGACGCTTCGGAGTATAAGACGCACCTTAGTTTTGGGAAGGAAAATAGGGGGGAAAAAATTCTGCCTCTGCCTACCAGGAGCTCAGTTGTAGTTATAAATTGAGGATTACCTCACTGGCTCAAGGTTGACTCAGCCTTCCATCCTTCCAAGGTGGGTAAAATGAGGACCCAGATTGTTGGGGTCAAATATGCTGACTCTGTAACCTGCTTAGAGAGGGCTGTAGAGCGATATATAAATCTTAAGTGCTATTGCTACCTGTATGCAATTTCTGTATCAGTTACCACTCAAGCACGCAACTTTTTGGCATGCAAATTAGTCATGGAAGGCTGTGGGTTGTCTCAATGTTCTTAATTAAAACAATAGTGAATCATAAACTTACCAAACAATTTGAATTTGACCAACAACATGCTGATTTAACTAAAATGTGGTTGTGTAGCTTATGGCTCTTGGTGATGTGTATGTTTGAGTGTTTTGGGGGTGGGCCCTAGATTTTCTCCTATAAAATTCCTCTTCACAGCTGAATTCTCTGTGGATGTCAAAGCAAGATGTTGTGTAGGAAATATTTTGCACAGCCCTGAGCCTAGGGTGCAAAAAGCTTTTAACTCCTTTAAATGATTGACATTAATCTTAACAGAATAACAGAGTTGGAAGGGACCTTGGAGATCTTCTAGTCCAACCCCCTGCCTAGGCAGGAAACCCTACACCACTTCAGACAAATGGTCATCCAATATCTTCTTAAAAACTTCCAGTATTGGAGCATTTACAACTTCCGGAGGCAAGTTGATTGTTCTAACTGTCAGGAATTTTCTCCTTAGTTCTAGGTTGCTTCTCTCCTTGATTACTTTCCATTTCTTCTTGTCCTGCCCTCAGGTGCCTTGGAAAATAGGTTGACCCCCTTCTTCTTTGTGGCAGCCACTGAGATATAGGAACACTGCTATCATGTCTCCCCTAGTCCTTCTTAAGGACCCCCCCTAGACACACCCAGTTCCTGCAACCGTTCTTCATATGTTTTAACCTCCAGGTCCCTAATCACCTTTGTTGCTCTTCTCTGCACTCTTTCTAGAGTCTCAATGTCTTTTTTTATAGTGTGGCGACCAAAACTGGATGCAGTACTCTAGGTGTGGTCTCACTAGGGCTTTTTAGATGGTATTAGTACCTCACTTGATCTTGATTGTATCCCTCTGTTAATGCAATTCTAAATTGCATTGGCGTTTTTGGCTGCTGCTGCATACTGCTGGCTTATATTTAACTGGTTGTCCACTAAGACTCCAAGATCCCTCTCACAGTTACTGTTATTAAGCCTGGCTTCCCCATTGACTTTGCTTGTCAAACAGTCGCAAAAAGTGATCACATGACCTTGGGACACAGCGACGGTCATAAATATGAACCAGTTGCCAAGCATCTGAATTTTGATCACACGATCATGGGGATGCTACAAAGGTGGTCACTGTGATAAATGTCATAAGTCAACTTTTTTCAGCGCATTTGTAGCTTTGAACGGTCACTAAATGGAACTGTTGTAAGTCAAGGATTACCATATTTTTCGGAGTATAAGATGCACCTTTCCCCCCCTTAAAAGGAGGTGAAAAGTTGGGTGCGTCTTATATACCAAATGTAGCCCTGCCCCCCCACTGGCCCCCCCCCGTTTGCC